>LBNU01001532.1:0-45517 GCA_014162995.1 Artemisia annua
CTGTCCCCTATGTTGGTTCTTTTTCTTTCGTTAGGTGGTGTAATCCTGCCTTGTAAATCTAGATCGAGTGTACAATAGTCTCGTAGGAGTAATGGTTTTGTGGTTTGTACTTTGACAAACGAGCTAGAAAAGCAGGGTGGGAGATAAGGTATTTGCAATACAAGTTTCTTTCAGCGTTTTAGATTCAGTTCGGATGTTTACTTTGTTTACTGGCTTTTAGTTGATCGTGTACTGAGGCTTGTTCGCTGCTACAGTTTTGAAGTTACTTATTACGTGCCTATATTATCCCCTTTTAAATCTTGGGTGGTTTTACAAACGAGACTGATGCGAACTATTTACATACCAGTAAGAACAACTTTTCCGGAAACAAAAATGAGCAACACGATTTTAGGTTGCTTCATCTGGTAAATTAGTTAAGAGAATAACTCAGGCTCATACTACACACCACCAATCCACCAAATGAAATTATGTGTAAACCAAAACTAAAAACCAAGTACAAAGATTGGTTATTTCTTGCTGCAAAATTCGATGATGTTCGCTTTTTGCACCTGTACAAATCTGCAGAATCAAGAGAAAGTTAGGAACTAATACACATTTTCAAACATCATATATGTAAATAGACTAATCACTTTTATTTAGTCCATTTTCTTCCGTTAACGAGTAAAGCGGTGTACTACTGCATCGTAAATTTTGATCGTCTCGTAGGGGTTGTGTTTTAGTTGTTTGTACTACGACCGTTGATCTAGAAAAGCAGGGCAGAATGAGGTATGTGCAATACAAGTTTCTTTTGAAGTGATCATAGAATGAGTCTCATGTGCTGCTCCAAATTTGAAGTTATTTTTGTTTTAACAAATTTTTGGAAGTGATCGTAGATTTTGCTTACGTCGCATCTCTAATCGATAAAATTTATGCTGTTTTTTTTTTGCTAATATTTGACATTCACGATTGATGTCAATTTGGAGTTTTTTAAGAGAGAGCTTGTCAATGTCTTGGTGCTGTTGGAATTTCCCTCACGATGCGCAAGGAATGCCCACTCAGCAAGAGTGTAACTCGCTTCCTTCTTATGCCGGGTGAGGGTTGAAATCTGTTCCAAGAAGGAGGTAATTTATCAAGTTGACAAGAGGACTGAAATAGCCTCATCATGTTCATATTGTGTTGTGTGAATCGACCAAAGTATAACTAAGCAAGTTCATTGATTTGTTCCATGACAGGGTCTAGAGCAACACTTTGGTAATCTGTATAAAATTACTTACAGAACTTCTTACCTTGAGTGCGATCCTCACGCCATGATACTTGCCTTCCCAAGAATGCCTCATGAGTTTCTTTAGAAGATCCGAGAGCATTCCTGAGTAAATATCAAAGGAGTGAATCAGACATACCACTTGAGGATTAAACCTCTGCAGACATGCGTCATCATTCGTCCCACTGCATTCTTGCTGCTCATCTTTCCGATGGTTAGCATTACCATGATCTTCAGGAATATCAGAGTGAGAAACAGACCACTACCGATTCATCTTGTCGGCAGGACTGCATCTTTGCTTACCTGCCACTCTAAAATCAACACCTTGCAAACTTCTCCAACTTTGAAAAGTTAGCAGCCATATGTGCTCGATAACAGCAGGCATTGATTATCACTAATAGTTTCTATTGATTGCTTGGTTTATATGGTGTTACATGTGTTCCAGGATTAGGGTACAGATGAATCAACTGCGGTACGGAGGTATATCACTTGCAATCGTGGTTCACTTTCCAATCAGAAAACTATTCGATTCACTATGCCCTGGTGTATACACGAATATCTCTATGGGATAAACCAAGTGATTGTCTTCGTTTTAGGCACCAAATCAAGAACCTTAATCGTATTCAAGTGTTTAGGGTGTTTGTGTTGGTCGTTATTATGCAGAAGTTAAATCTCTATTTTAATAGAGTTTACTCAAACCCTAGCCCATGGAATTATCGTGAGTTTAGTAACGCCATTAAATAATCCATAATACTTTCCATACATAGTACGGACATCAGTGGTTATCAGTGGAAACAATATTCACCACTCAGCACGTGGTAATATTAACCACTGCAGGCTGGAATTAGCCAGCAGAGTCAGCAGTAGTGTCTTAGCAGCAGAAGCTATAATCTAGACAGCAGAGTCTAGCGAGTAGACGTCTGGGCAGCAGAGGTCTGACTATGTATGTCAAGCGCACAATTCGAGTCAGGGTGTTTCATGGACCAAATGGTGTAACTCGTACCTCCAAACCATGTACCAGGTGTTGAACTCACTCTCACTCAGTGCACTTAACATTTCCATACAGAGATATCGGAAATAACGATTTTTAAAAAGCTTTACGAGTGATATATCTTAACTATCTCATCAATGCCCATTATGTGCTACTCAAACTCTGCACATTCTGTAAAACATGATATCAATACGTTAAAGTTATAACAACAACTAAATTAATTAAATCTTTCATCCAATAAAAATCTTTTACAAAAGTACTTAATTCGATATTAACGTACAATAGAAAAAACTCATGCATACTTATTATTTGTACTTATTCACAATTTTAACAGTTTACAATTCTTATCATGTCCATATAGTAAACAAAAATTTAAAATAAATTGATTTAGTGTAAATCATCGTTGATCAACAGACCTTGTAAACCGCAGTAACATTAGAGGAGAAACGCTCAAAAATACAATACAACGGTCGACTGCCACGATTAATATTTAGTAATTTCTGCGTAACTATTTCTTTCTTTCGCAACATGTTTGATGCTCTAACTTTTAAAAATACATAAGATTATCTGTGTTTTAAACGATAATAATATAACTTAAATTTTCCTGGAAAAACCCCGTGCGTGCACGGTTTATAACAGTTCAATAATATTGACTATTGCCATAGTATTTTTTTAAATTTCTTTTTCACTTTATTTTAATTCATTTATTTCAAGCCAACATATACTGTTGAGCAACGGAGCAACAAAATAACCGGATCGACTCGTTTTATTGTTAATTTATTTTCTAAGCCATGACGTTTTAATAGATAACATAAAAATGGAGTTTCATGCGCTCTATTGTTTTTCTGCATACCTATGAATAAGACCATAAATGTCAACTAATCAAAGAGGATCGTTGAGAGTTTTTTTTTTTTTTTTTTTTTTTTTTTCTCTTGTTTACAATTTGTTCTATAAAGATGTAAGAAAAAAAGGCTATGTTATTTAATTTGGTAAGTAAGCTATACATTAGATAATTTCTTTTAACATGCCATAGTATGGTCGTTATGTTTTTTTACAAAGCAATTACTTAAGGATACATACACAAAAATATTTACAAAACAATCAAAATAACATATAAACAAACAATCATACCATAGAAATACGGGTAGCCATTTGGGTAATAAGCCAAACTCGGATCAACGTAATCTGAAACCAACGGGGCACCAGTCTTATTACCAGATTGCACCTGACCATTCACATTGTTGACAGATGTCTGCAAAATTTAACCATATACATAACAGTCAATAAAATATATATATTTATACATAAACCCGATACAAAATTAGCACAAGAAACAAATATTCCACCTTCTTGGTGGGTTCAGGAACTTCCAAAGTCTTGGCTTGTGAATCGATTGATAGATTCTTCAACAAATCAGCAGCTTCTGTTAAATATAAGTTAGGGAAAGCCAACCAAGTTCTTTATAAAATGGACTAATATCATAAACACTTTAAACTACAAAAATTACACTCAAACCCTACACACACGAAACCAAATTCAAGCAACATATTAACATGATTAAACCATAAAGCTTTCAATTTCGCAACAGATTTAAACGCATTTTGTACAAGCAACCAACAAAACTCAATTTCATGTAAAACGTCCAAAAAGCAAAATAACCCACAAAATTTTTAACCAAAAAATCAATCCATATAGTTAAACCCAAAACACTAAAATCCACAAAAACGAATAACCATCAACAAATTCTCAAAATCGAACAATTACAATCAAATTTCTGCCAAATAAATTAGTTAAACAAACACCTAAAACCAGCAAAACCAAAAATACGGTTCAAAATTCAGCCAAAAAGCATACAAATTCAACCATAAAAATAAAAACCCATCTCAAATATCACATAAAGTACAGAATTCAACAGCTACAAATAAAACCCCTAATTCAAATCTTTAGGAACAAATTATTAACTAAATATTAAAATTAACAAATACTAAACCAATAAACTCAAAACCCATATCACAAATCATAATTCTTTACTAAAAAAACTAAACCACATAAATTAACCTAAAACCCTAAATACAAAAAATCCAAGATCCACAACCATAAACACAAAATTAATCCAAGAAACATATAAATTCATTCATAAAATCAAAACCCATGTCAAATATCACATCAATTACAAATCTTAAACACAAACACAAAAACCCCTAATTCAAATCTTTAATAAACAAATAAATAAATAAATAATAAAATAAACAAAATTAATCCAAGAAACATATAAATTCATTCATAAAATCAAAAACCCATGTCAAAAATCATACCAATTACAGATCTTGAACACTTGAACAAAAAACCCTAAATTGAAAACCTAGAAAAAAATTTAAAAATTTTAAAAGTAAAAAAGGATACGATCTGCAGAAGGAACAACAGCAGCCATGATGATAGTAACTTGATAGATTGGGTATGGAATTGAAACCCTGGAAAAATTGATGGGTTTTGAGAATTAGGGTTTCAGCCGCCAAGAAAGTGTTTTTGTGTGTGTGTGTTTTTAGGGTTTTGGAAGAAAAAGGGTTTTGTTTGATTGAAAGATGTGATTCAAATAGCACCACGTGATGTTACACTTTTGGTCCTTGGAGTTTGGAAGAGTGTTTATTTTTGGGTAGTTGAGGTGGACACAATTATGATGAAGTTTCTAGGTGATAAAAGTTGACTTGGTTTGTGTGGGTCTACGTGGCAACTATTTTTAGCAAAAGTGGATTTTGGAAAGGAAAGTACTTTGCAATTTGCATACAATCAAAAGTGGTTTACATAATTAACTTCTGTTAAAAAAGATAAACTAGAATAATGTGTTTTAGGTTACGATGATTCAGCTTGACCTACTTGACTCAGCGATTAGATTATCGTTTCATACGAAGAGAGTCATTGGTTTAAATCCAATAGGTAAAACCAACCGAAAGCCACACTTTTGCCAGCATGACAGCAAGCGCGGATTGGCAGCAATAAGTCAATTGGATGTTGCCTCATCTCGAAAGCCATAATGACTCTTATTCCTACCCAACGGATCAACCGTAAAGCTCAGGGCCAACCCTTACCAGTTATTCTCGCCTCCCCTACCATTCTGTTGTTTTTGAGTCCCCCTGCCTTCGGCTCCTAAAGGTACATAGTAACGTAGTTGTAAATTTAATCATAATGTGTGAAGCAGCTCTCAAATGTTCAATACTTTTAAATTCTACTTTAATGGAGCTTTAAAAATGAGTATTTCGAAATAAAAATATAACCTTTTTTTTTTTTTTTTTCGTCAAACGAGCATTAATAAGCACAACGTTCCCCGTTTTTAAATGCTCTTAAATGCTTATTAAGATTGTTTTGTAAGGTGTAATGAATCATAATTTAAATTTATTTCAATGTATCGAAGAATTTCAAGCCAAAAGAGTTATACTACTGATTTCAAGCCAAAAGAGTTATAGTTCTCACTTGTTAGTTCATGATATCATATTCGTGCAGCATTTGCTTGCAAGAGCTCGTAGCTATGATACGTGATTACATATGGGCTATGATAGAAGGTTATTACGGAGTAAATTTTTAAGTCGAACCTATTCATGATTATGAATAGCTAAGAAGCCCTTTCTTTTAACTATGATAGTGTATGTACTTTGGTGGTTTTCACTTGTAGATATATAATTAGATAATTTAAATATACATAATTTATTTTTTTGAAAATTGTAAATATCAAAAAAATAAAGTCTTGTTCAAAATTTCATCGATGCTAAATTCTTATGGTGAGGCGATTTATGTTAGCAATGCGTTGTAAAAGGTCGAAGCGTTACTAAGAAGGATACATATAGATATGTATTATAGATGATCATTCTTAACAAGCAAAATATATATTAGTATCAATCAAGATCAGGGGCGAACCTAGAGGGTTACATACGATCATAAGAAATTATCATGTATTTTAGTTTATATACTGCGTTATCGATATTTATTTTTGAAAGAAAAGAAAAGAAGTGTGAATAAAACAATAAATTCGTGTCCATGAGTTTTTTCCAAAAGAGAATAGGAAATAAGAGGAGAATAAATTTGGATCACCTTTTTTCCAAAATTTTATTCCCAAAAGTAGGATTATTTGGAGAGAAATTAATTTAAGAATCTTTTAATAAATTTAATTACTTAAATGATCAAATAAAAAACATAACTTTTATATACCACAAAAGGTATGATTGTAAAATTATCAGTTAGCTTTTATTTTCTCTCCCAACTCGGGAAGATGATATAAAAATTTAAATTTTATTCATCTCCTATTTTTTTATTTTTTATTTTTATTTTTTTTAACTATCCTTTTTTTTTCACATTTAAAAAACTTGGGAACAATTTAGCCACGCCCCTGATCAAGATTAAAAGTGCCATTAGAAAGCATAGTTTAGTACGAATACAATTGAAGTATAAACGACATATCTAAAACTTCATTCCAATACCTAAAGGAAACAATCTTTACGTTATAAAACCTTCTTCTTTGCAAGACTATTTTTAACTTTACATGTATATGTATGTGTATATACGTACTTATTTATGAAGACTTTTAGTTTAATTTGAGTATTATCCATTATTTACATTTCATGTCCAACGCATCAAATAAGTTGCGATCTCTTATGACATTAGCAATCTTTGGTCTTCAGATCGTGCATCCACTTACCTTATTTTTTATCGTTAAATACATATCAAATTTAATGTTTTCTATATTACTCGTGGTACTTGCTCAAAAAATATATTACTCGTGGTAGTGGGCCTTAAGCCTTGGTCCAACTAACTAGCTTATTGGGCTGTTCGAATGAATGTTTATTGAACTTTCATGGTTACATATTTTTGTGACTCGTGAGTTTTTGTTATTTTTTTTTTTCCTTCTTACTTTCGTAATGTTCTTCAAGCTCTGAATTATAAGTATCCTGATCCAGATGAGTATCATAACATTAAGGTAGCGTTTGTTTTCTTAATAAAATCACTTAATACGGCTTATAAATTTGTATCGCGTTAAGATGTTTAAATCTTTTGTCCAACAAGACTTGGAATAAGATCTTACTACCTGATAATGATGTAAACTAGTTGTTGTATTCTAATTATTTGGACGTTTAAAAAACAAACAACATTATTTAATTCATATTCATATATGTAAATCACATCCAGACCTAGTCTCTTAAAAAACAAACATCACAAATTCACAATGAGAACCCACGTATATGATACTTTCTTATGAGAAATATGAGAAATAAACAAACTGGTTAAATATTTGAGAATTTAATCATAGGTGACTTAGTGACCAAAAAAAACTTGTGATAATATTAAAATGTGAAAGATTTCAAGTTCAACTATGCAAACTACCACTTCTCCTAAAGTGGTCACGCTAAACGACTGAAAGGAAAGGGCTTTAACTGGTCTGAGTCCGTGTGACGGTAAGTTCAAATCTCATAGACTAATCATCCAAAAAGTCAACTATAGTTGGAAAAAACATATCATTTGAAAAATCAAAAGTTATGACCATTACTATCTGCTATATTATTCAACCTTTATAGGTTCTATTAAACATTGGCATTAACTCACAAAAACATAATGGTACGTGGTTGTGGCTTTTAAAACAAAACGAGTGATCAACTTTTTCTTTTATGTTGATGACTCATTGACACATCAGGTATGATTGTATGACCATTAAGAAGCTATGTAAAGTTAAGGAACTAGAGTTTTTGATCCTTAGCAAAAACATACTTGTGATTTTGCAAGATGAATTATAGATGTTTGTGGCAAAATTTTCGATGATTTTTGCTAGGCAACAATTTTTTATGGATATCTTGTTTTGTTTTGTCATGTGGCCTAAATATCTAACTTTGAAAATATCTTAATGTTGTCGTGTAAATAAGTAAATATTTGGTCGAAAAGTCATAAGTTTGCATAATTGCATGGCAATAAAACATACGTATCAAATTACAATCAAGTTCGATTCGATCATTAGGTGTTTACTGTTTAGTAAACAGGGACTCAAAACGAGAACCAATATCTATGAGTGTAGTTAACCGATAACTTGAATCATATGCCCGGTCGCTTATACTGCTAGGTGTAGAACCGATCTGGTGTATCTAATAAACATAAGCCATCCGTTTTTTTTTTTTTTTAATTTATTTTATTATTATTATTATTATTTTGCATTTTTTCCAATTCCAGTTTTTGATAGGTATACTTTCCCTTAGTATGCCAATTTTTCCCGATCCTTTTGCGCACTTTCCTCGTCTTTTTGAGTTTGTTATAACTATTGTTGTTTTATTTGATTCATTGCCCGATTCCATATTTGATTCATCAATGATTATGGTTTATATTTTAACTTATGCTAGAAGTAGCAAAATATATTTCTTTCTTTTTGAGTAAATTGCATTTTTGGTCCTTGTGGTTTGATCAAATTGCATGTTTGATCCTCATCCTTTCGAAAGTGCAGCGAACCTTCCTATTTTAAACTTTGACTTGCATATTCGGTCATTGGCTTAAGTTAAATGACTAAAATGCCTCAAACCTGTTCCTTATTTATTTTTATTTTTTCGTTGAGTCTTTATCATTCCCTAAGCCTTTATCATCTCATAAATTTGCACTTATTCACCTCAAATAACAAACAAGTGGGTGTTTATAGATCGACACTTTTATAAACTATTATATGACTTTTGTTTGACATTTTGGGTGTATAGTATACTATATACTATGATATATATGTAGCTGTAGTATAGTATATATTGATGATGAGTGATTTGTATATATGTGAGTGATGATAGGTATTTTGAGGTTAGCTTAGCCAGCACATGAATTAGGCCTTATTGATTGGAGTTTTGAGGTCTAAATTTTAAAATATTTTTTTTTTTTGTTGTTTAACTTTTTATTATTATTATTATTATTGAATGAGAAAAAGTTAAAGATGATGAACTTTTTAAATAATTGAAAAAAAATTGAAGATAATAAATTAGGATATGAAGAATGAAGATGATGGGACAGAAAAAAAGAAAGTGGGCGGTTAAGTATTAGATATATGATATAAAAATAAATAAGAAAGAAAACTATCTAAAATTTAAAAGGGGGACAAGAAAAATGATGTTTTAGTCATTTAACTTTAATCAGAGACTGAATATGCAGATTAAAGTTCAAAATAAAAACGTTTGTTACATTTTTAAAAAGATGAGGATCAAACATGCAATTTGAGAAACTACAATAACCGCTCTTTCTCTATTTCGATGAGCTATAAGAGCATAATGTGTGGTGATGTTCATTTTTGGTTCATTTGGGTCCTACTTGGTGCAACATATCTTAATACTCCGATAACAAAACCCTCCCGCTATCATAAACCACAATAAACCTCTTCATTTGGGTCTCACCACTCCCAATTTTATTTTCTTTTCATTTTTCAAACTAAATTAAAATCATTTTAAATTCAAACGGTAATATTTCTGCAAAAGTTGTTTGTCTCCATTTGGTTCACTACAACGAACCAACTTCAAACGACGAACACAAAGGTTCACCATACCCCATGCTATAATGTAGCTTTATACTTAAACTTATTTATTATGATAAAAGTTTAAAATGATTTTACTCCTGATACCATGGAAAATATCATCGACCACATTGTCCAACTTGTATCAGGCATTAGCTTTAAACTAGGTGAGCCCATGTCTATGACATTAGGATTTTGTAACGACAAATAGTTATAATTACGTTATTTTTGTTAAATGTTTCGTATAACGTGTTTGTACAACGTAAAATAATTAAAGTGTAATGTAGAAAGTTTGAGGCATACAATAATTTAAATCGAAGAACAATTTTTAAAATGTATTAAATAATGTTTAAAAACATTTAATGAAATTGAAAATGAAAAATTACAGCAAAACTTCTTTGTGGACGACATTTGAAGTGTATACTCCTTCTTTAATGAACTTTTGGGAATGCTTCACTAATATCTTTGTAGTTCTACGTGATATCCATCTACATAAAGCAACATAAAGCTGACCAATATTGATTGAAATACGAATTATAAATAAAATACTACAATTATATTACTCTCATTTTGGTTATAAACTTGCTCAACAATAATATCAACAATTTTTTGATCGCTCATTTTTATCAATCAACTCATCAACTCACATAAATGGTGTGTTATACAGTAGAGTGTGTGAATGCATTTAAAAAAAATAATTATGTTATTATTAAATATAAATAAAGTCTACTATTTTATTACGAAATAACATTCATATGAGTTATCATGCATTACAATTATAAAAGCTGTTCAATAGTTAAAAGCACCAAAAATTAAGTTTTATAATCTTTACACTGCCGAACATAACACCAATAAATGGTGTGTCATATAGTAGCGTGTGTGAGTGCATTTTTTTGAAAGTCGAGTGTGTGAGTGATTTTTTTTTAAGTAACTATGTTATCATTAAATATAAACAAAGTATAATATTTTTTTTTTAAGAAATAACACTCATACGAGTTATCATGCATTACAATTATAAAAGTTGTTAAATAGTTAAAAGCACCAAAGCTTAAATTTTATAATCTTTATAATGCCGAACATAATATCGATAAATGAGTTTGTGCAAAAGGTGTTGACTTTCGAATATATCATATCAATCAATACAACTAAATAAACACACCATTAAATGAGATAAATGAGATTCTGCACAACTTATCAACACACAAGACTTATCGAGATTGAAGGTACATAAACACTTAGGGTGTGCCTGGTTAGTAGTAGGAAAGGGAAATATAAAGGGAAAGGAAATGCAAAGGAATGGGTGATGGTGGGTTATCAATCCCTTACCCCCCCNTTCTTGATTTTACATATATAATCAATCACACAAAATGTTTTACTTACACTTTCTTCTTGTACTTATTAGGTTATCAACAAATGCTCATTGCCTTACCAAGGCTGTCAAGTTTCATCTACATTATCAAGATTGGAGCACGCGTGCATGGCCGTTTATTACATTCTTAATTACAAGCATTGTACTTTATACTATCATTGACTTATTAGTTGATATTCCCTTCGAATAAATGATTCATCCTGTTTACTTTGCGGTTTTTCCTTACTTTGTTTACACACACTAAGGGTGTGCCTGGTTAGGGAAAGGGAAAGGGAATGCAAAGAAATGAGTGATGGTGGGTAATCAATCTCTTATCCTCCAATTTACTCCATAATGGTCCATTACCCATTACCCATTACCAAGTAGTCATTATATTACTTAGCTCCAACCAAGCATCTTTAATCATTACCTGTCTCATTCCCCACCCCCTTAACCCCCCAACCAAGCACCCCCTTACAGTTTTGAACTACATTATACACTCTTTATATGTAACAAAGACGTTTAACAGTTACACATCTCATTCGATAAATGTCAAAAGTACAATTACAAGCATCAAAAATTCATATCTATTATCGTTAGAACGAAAATGGCAAAAAATACCATGTGCGTAAGAAGTGGATTCTTATTCTTACGAAGCAAATTACATTTCCTATTGATTTGTCCCCATTCGGTCAAAGTCTCCACGGCCTTTTCACGCTCCTCTGAGGTGCACCATGTTGACATCTCGTCCGAATTCCTTCAATCCTACCAGCCATTCCTCTCGGGACCCGGACAAGATTACGATTAAAAGGAACAATCTAAAATAGACCAAGATCCAATTTCGAGTCATTTCTTGGTCTAATAAGACAACACCAATCGTATTTGTAGCCTAAATGTACTATGTGATAATTTGAGATGCTCTTACTAACAAGTTGCAAATTCAAGTACCGTCATATATTAGTTTTTACATATAGATTTTTTTCAGGTACAGGTAAAGACAAAAGATATTGAGTGATTGATATGTCAGAACAACTCAAAAGATAAAAAAGTATCGTCAATTTTTTTCTCTCTCGTTCCAAGTTCAAAATACCAATTGCACAAATAATTATTAACTTCGTAACATGACTCCTTTTTCATATAGACACATACAAGATATATGGGGCAATTACTTAAAGTACGTTTTGTGCTACAAGTCTACAACCATTCCTATATGATATAATTTTACTAGTTTTCTTCTTCATTTTTGAAAGTCTAAAAGAGAACATAACCACTAGACTCCCACTCCGATTTATTCACAATAATTTTAACGCGCAAACATTACTTGTTACAAAATTTTATGTTGCAACAGAAAAAGTCATAAACGATCACAAAACCTCCGCTTAAACCGCATACATATAAATAACATGAAAGGAATAACATCCTGATTTCTTCATAATAAGTTTAACGTTCAAATATTACCCGTTACACACTTATGTGTTGCAACTAAAAAAGTCAAAAACGGTCACAAAACTCTGCTTAAACTGCATACATATAAATAAGTTGAAAAAAAAAAGAACACCATCTGTTCATCTAACGCAACAATGTGTCAAAAAAAACACACATTTAAAAACCATAGGCACCAAAGAACCCCGTCTAAACCGCTTACATATAAATAACTTAAAAAGGAATAATATCCTGATTTCTTCATAATAAGTTTAATGTTAAAATATTACTCGTTAAACACTTTTGTGTTGCAACTAAAAAAGTCATAAACGATACATATAAATAACTCGAACAGAAAAAACATTATCCGTTCATCTAACACGACTAACACATCAACAAATCAAAACAAATGTGTCAAAAAAACCACACATATAAAAACCATAGGTGCCAAAGAACCCCGCCTAAACCGCTTACATATAAATAACTTGAAAAGGAATAGTATCCTGATTTCTTCATAATAAGTTTAACGTTCAAATATTACCCGTTACACACTTTTGTGCTGCAACTAAAAAAGAGTCAGAAACTGTCAAAAAAACCCCGCTTAAACCACGTACATATAAATAACTCGAACAGAAAAAACATTATCCGTTCATCTAACACTACTAACACATCAACAAACCAAAACAAATGTGTCAAAAACAGACACATACAAAAACCACAGGTACCAAAGAGTCCAACAAGAACAAATGATGATGTGGAATCACTAAAATCACCACTTTTTTAAATGGTTCAAAACCTCTTGCTTCAAAACCCCTCTCACTTCATTTTTGTGGCGGCTCTCATTCATCACTACTCTCTCTCATAAACCATATTTAGGGTTCCCCTTAAAAAAAAAAAAAACCCAATTTTTAATTAGGGTTTATATCTATCTATCCATCTATCTATCAAGATCTATCAATTCCAATCATGGCATCTGTTGCTCCTTCTGCAGATCGTATCCTTTTTGTGTTTTCTCAATTGGGTTTTGTTCCTTTTTATTGGATCTGTCTTTTTTTGGCTTTATTTGAGGTGAAATTGTTGTTTTTAAGGTTAAAGATTTGATTTTTATCATGGGTTTATGATTAGGTAGTTAAAAGTTAGTTAATTGGTTTGTTTTCAGCTGATTTTTTTGCTTATATGGATTAAAGATTTGATTTTTATCATGGGTTTATGATTAGGTAGTTAAAAGTTAGTTAATTGGTTTATGTTGAGCTGAGATTTTTGCTTATATGGATTAAAGATTTGATTTTTTTATTGGGTTTATGATAAGTTAGTTAAAAGTTAGTTAATTGGTTGATTTTCAGCTGATTTTTTTGCTTATTTGGATTAAAGATTTGATTTTTTTATTGGGTTTATGATAAGTTAGTTAAAAGTTAGTTAATTGGTTGATTTTCAGCTGATTTTTTTGCTTATTTGGATTAAAGATTTGATTTTTTTATTGGGTTTATGATAAGTTAGTTAAAAGTTAGTTAATTGGTTGATTTTCAGCTGATTTTTTTGCTTATTTGGATTAAAGATTTGATTTTTTTATTGGGTTTATGATAAGTTAGTTAAAAGTTAGTTAATTGGTTGATTTTCAGCTGATTTTTTTGCTTATTTGGATTAAAGATTTGATTTTTTTATTGGGTTTATGATAAGTTAGTTAAAAGTTAGTTAATTGGTTGATTTTCAGCTGATTTTTTTGCTTATTTGGATTAAAGATTTGATTTTTTTATTGGGTTTATGATAAGTTAGTTAAAAGTTAGTTAATTGGTTGATTTTCAGCTGATTTTTTTGCTTATTTGGATTAAAGATTTGATTTTTTTATTGGGTTTATGATAAGTTAGTTAAAAGTTAGTTAATTGGTTGATTTTCAGCTGATTTTTTTGCTTATTTGGATTAAAGATTTGATTTTTTTATTGGGTTTATGATAAGTTAGTTAAAAGTTAGTTAATTGGTTGATTTTCAGCTGATTTTTTTGCTTATTTGGATTAAAGATTTGATTTTTTTATTGGGTTTATGATAAGTTAGTTAAAAGTTAGTTAATTGGTTGATTTTCAGCTGATTTTTTTGCTTATTTGGATTAAAGATTTGATTTTTTTATTGGGTTTATGATAAGTTAGTTAAAAGTTAGTTAATTGGTTGATTTTCAGCTGATTTTTTTGCTTATTTGGATTAAAGATTTGATTTTTTTATTGGGTTTATGATAAGTTAGTTAAAAGTTAGTTAATTGGTTGATTTTCAGCTGATTTTTTTGCTTATTTGGATTAAAGATTTGATTTTTTTATTGGGTTTATGATAAGTTAGTTAAAAGTTAGTTAATTGGTTGATTTTCAGCTGATTTTTTTGCTTATTTGGATTAAAGATTTGATTTTTTTATTGGGTTTATGATAAGTTAGTTAAAAGTTAGTTAATTGGTTGATTTTCAGCTGATTTTTTTGCTTATTTGGATTAAAGATTTGATTTTTTTATTGGGTTTATGATAAGTTAGTTAAAAGTTAGTTAATTGGTTGATTTTCAGCTGATTTTTTTGCTTATTTGGATTAAAGATTTGATTTTTTTATTGGGTTTATGATAAGTTAGTTAAAAGTTAGTTAATTGGTTGATTTTCAGCTGATTTTTTTGCTTATTTGGATTAAAGATTTGATTTTTTTATTGGGTTTATGATAAGTTAGTTAAAAGTTAGTTAATTGGTTGATTTTCAGCTGATTTTTTTGCTTATTTGGATTAAAGATTTGATTTTTTTATTGGGTTTATGATAAGTTAGTTAAAAGTTAGTTAATTGGTTGATTTTCAGCTGATTTTTTTGCTTATTTGGATTAAAGATTTGATTTTTTTATTGGGTTTATGATAAGTTAGTTAAAAGTTAGTTAATTGGTTGATTTTCAGCTGATTTTTTTGCTTATTTGGATTAAAGATTTGATTTTTTTATTGGGTTTATGATAAGTTAGTTAAAAGTTAGTTAATTGGTTGATTTTCAGCTGATTTTTTTGCTTATTTGGATTAAAGATTTGATTTTTTTATTGGGTTTATGATAAGTTAGTTAAAAGTTAGTTAATTGGTTGATTTTCAGCTGATTTTTTTGCTTATTTGGATTAAAGATTTGATTTTTTTATTGGGTTTATGATAAGTTAGTTAAAAGTTAGTTAATTGGTTGATTTTCAGCTGATTTTTTTGCTTATTTGGATTAAAGATTTGATTTTTTTATTGGGTTTATGATAAGTTAGTTAAAAGTTAGTTAATTGGTTGATTTTCAGCTGATTTTTTTGCTTATTTGGATTAAAGATTTGATTTTTTTATTGGGTTTATGATAAGTTAGTTAAAAGTTAGTTAATTGGTTGATTTTCAGCTGATTTTTTTGCTTATTTGGATTAAAGATTTGATTTTTTTATTGGGTTTATGATAAGTTAGTTAAAAGTTAGTTAATTGGTTGATTTTCAGCTGATTTTTTTGCTTATTTGGATTAAAGATTTGATTTTTTTATTGGGTTTATGATAAGTTAGTTAAAAGTTAGTTAATTGGTTGATTTTCAGCTGATTTTTTTGCTTATTTGGATTAAAGATTTGATTTTTTTATTGGGTTTATGATAAGTTAGTTAAAAGTTAGTTAATTGGTTGATTTTCAGCTGATTTTTTTGCTTATTTGGATTAAAGATTTGATTTTTTTATTGGGTTTATGATAAGTTAGTTAAAAGTTAGTTAATTGGTTGATTTTCAGCTGATTTTTTTGCTTATTTGGATTAAAGATTTGATTTTTTTATTGGGTTTATGATAAGTTAGTTAAAAGTTAGTTAATTGGTTGATTTTCAGCTGATTTTTTTGCTTATTTGGATTAAAGATTTGATTTTTTTATTGGGTTTATGATAAGTTAGTTAAAAGTTAGTTAATTGGTTGATTTTCAGCTGATTTTTTTGCTTATTTGGATTAAAGATTTGATTTTTTTATTGGGTTTATGATAAGTTAGTTAAAAGTTAGTTAATTGGTTGATTTTCAGCTGATTTTTTTGCTTATTTGGATTAAAGATTTGATTTTTTTATTGGGTTTATGATAAGTTAGTTAAAAGTTAGTTAATTGGTTGATTTTCAGCTGATTTTTTTGCTTATTTGGATTAAAGATTTGATTTTTTTATTGGGTTTATGATAAGTTAGTTAAAAGTTAGTTAATTGGTTGATTTTCAGCTGATTTTTTTGCTTATTTGGATTAAAGATTTGATTTTTTTATTGGGTTTATGATAAGTTAGTTAAAAGTTAGTTAATTGGTTGATTTTCAGCTGATTTTTTTGCTTATTTGGATTAAAGATTTGATTTTTTTATTGGGTTTATGATAAGTTAGTTAAAAGTTAGTTAATTGGTTGATTTTCAGCTGATTTTTTTGCTTATTTGGATTAAAGATTTGATTTTTTTATTGGGTTTATGATAAGTTAGTTAAAAGTTAGTTAATTGGTTGATTTTCAGCTGATTTTTTTGCTTATTTGGATTAAAGATTTGATTTTTTTATTGGGTTTATGATAAGTTAGTTAAAAGTTAGTTAATTGGTTGATTTTCAGCTGATTTTTTTGCTTATTTGGATTAAAGATTTGATTTTTTTATTGGGTTTATGATAAGTTAGTTAAAAGTTAGTTAATTGGTTGATTTTCAGCTGATTTTTTTGCTTATTTGGATTAAAGATTTGATTTTTTTATTGGGTTTATGATAAGTTAGTTAAAAGTTAGTTAATTGGTTGATTTTCAGCTGATTTTTTTGCTTATTTGGATTAAAGATTTGATTTTTTTATTGGGTTTATGATAAGTTAGTTAAAAGTTAGTTAATTGGTTGATTTTCAGCTGATTTTTTTGCTTATTTGGATTAAAGATTTGATTTTTTTATTGGGTTTATGATAAGTTAGTTAAAAGTTAGTTAATTGGTTGATTTTCAGCTGATTTTTTTGCTTATTTGGATTAAAGATTTGATTTTTTTATTGGGTTTATGATAAGTTAGTTAAAAGTTAGTTAATTGGTTGATTTTCAGCTGATTTTTTTGCTTATTTGGATTAAAGATTTGATTTTTTTATTGGGTTTATGATAAGTTAGTTAAAAGTTAGTTAATTGGTTGATTTTCAGCTGATTTTTTTGCTTATTTGGATTAAAGATTTGATTTTTTTATTGGGTTTATGATAAGTTAGTTAAAAGTTAGTTAATTGGTTGATTTTCAGCTGATTTTTTTGCTTATTTGGATTAAAGATTTGATTTTTTTATTGGGTTTATGATAAGTTAGTTAAAAGTTAGTTAATTGGTTGATTTTCAGCTGATTTTTTTGCTTATTTGGATTAAAGATTTGATTTTTTTATTGGGTTTATGATAAGTTAGTTAAAAGTTAGTTAATTGGTTGATTTTCAGCTGATTTTTTTGCTTATTTGGATTAAAGATTTGATTTTTTTATTGGGTTTATGATAAGTTAGTTAAAAGTTAGTTAATTGGTTGATTTTCAGCTGATTTTTTTGCTTATTTGGATTAAAGATTTGATTTTTTTATTGGGTTTATGATAAGTTAGTTAAAAGTTAGTTAATTGGTTGATTTTCAGCTGATTTTTTTGCTTATTTGGATTAAAGATTTGATTTTTTTATTGGGTTTATGATAAGTTAGTTAAAAGTTAGTTAATTGGTTGATTTTCAGCTGATTTTTTTGCTTATTTGGATTAAAGATTTGATTTTTTTATTGGGTTTATGATAAGTTAGTTAAAAGTTAGTTAATTGGTTGATTTTCAGCTGATTTTTTTGCTTATTTGGATTAAAGATTTGATTTTTTTATTGGGTTTATGATAAGTTAGTTAAAAGTTAGTTAATTGGTTGATTTTCAGCTGATTTTTTTGCTTATTTGGATTAAAGATTTGATTTTTTTATTGGGTTTATGATAAGTTAGTTAAAAGTTAGTTAATTGGTTGATTTTCAGCTGATTTTTTTGCTTATTTGGATTAAAGATTTGATTTTTTTATTGGGTTTATGATAAGTTAGTTAAAAGTTAGTTAATTGGTTGATTTTCAGCTGATTTTTTTGCTTATTTGGATTAAAGATTTGATTTTTTTATTGGGTTTATGATAAGTTAGTTAAAAGTTAGTTAATTGGTTGATTTTCAGCTGATTTTTTTGCTTATTTGGATTAAAGATTTGATTTTTTTATTGGGTTTATGATAAGTTAGTTAAAAGTTAGTTAATTGGTTGATTTTCAGCTGATTTTTTTGCTTATTTGGATTAAAGATTTGATTTTTTTATTGGGTTTATGATAAGTTAGTTAAAAGTTAGTTAATTGGTTGATTTTCAGCTGATTTTTTTGCTTATTTGGATTAAAGATTTGATTTTTTTATTGGGTTTATGATAAGTTAGTTAAAAGTTAGTTAATTGGTTGATTTTCAGCTGATTTTTTTGCTTATTTGGATTAAAGATTTGATTTTTTTATTGGGTTTATGATAAGTTAGTTAAAAGTTAGTTAATTGGTTGATTTTCAGCTGATTTTTTTGCTTATTTGGATTAAAGATTTGATTTTTTTATTGGGTTTATGATAAGTTAGTTAAAAGTTAGTTAATTGGTTGATTTTCAGCTGATTTTTTTGCTTATTTGGATTAAAGATTTGATTTTTTTATTGGGTTTATGATAAGTTAGTTAAAAGTTAGTTAATTGGTTGATTTTCAGCTGATTTTTTTGCTTATTTGGATTAAAGATTTGATTTTTTTATTGGGTTTATGATAAGTTAGTTAAAAGTTAGTTAATTGGTTGATTTTCNTAAAAATTGTGATATAAGTACAACTAATAAGTATGCATGAGTTTTTCATTATGTATTAATATCAATTAATATTTTGTAAAAATTTTATTGGATGAAAGATTTAACTTATTTTAGTTGTTGTTTAACTTTAACTATTGATATCATGTTGTACAAAATGTGCGAGTTTAGTAGCACATAATGAGCATTGATGAAGTTAAAATATACTCCGTAAAGTTTTTTAAAAATGTTTTCCCGGATATCTGTTGGAAAATTTAGTGCACTTGAGGGATGAGTTCACACCTGGTAATGGGTTTGGAGGTACGGAGTGTACACCCATTTGGTCCATGAACACCCTGACTCAATTGTGGTTATACTAGTAGACTCTGCTGCTAGACTCTACTGCTAGACTCTGCTGCTAGACTCTACTGCTCTGCTGCTAGACTCTACTGCTGACTCTGCTGCTAATTCCACTGCTAGTGTTAATATTACCACTGCTAGTGGTAATATTGTTTCCACTGATAACCACTGATTCCTACTATTATGGAAAGTATTATGATATATTTAATGGGCCGTTAAATATACATAATTCCATGGGCTAGGGTTTGAGTAAACTCTATTATAAATAGAGATCATAACATTCTGCATGAATAACGATCAACACAAAACCCTAAACACTTGAATACGATTAGGTTCTTGATTTGTGCCTAAAACAAGAACATCACTTGGTCTTATCCCATAGAGATATTCGTGTAACCCAGGCATAGGGTCGAATAGTTTCTATTGGAAAGTGATACCACGATTTCAAGTGAATATCCGGTACCTCATTGATTATCTTAACCCTAATCTGGGAACACAGTAACACCATATAAACCAACAATATCCATATATAAACTTTAAATAATAATTACTAGAGTCGTATAAGTACAATCGCGTATATTTATTTTCATATCACTGTAACTCATACTTACCATTTGATATTTCTATTACCGTTAATAATAATTTAACTGTATTTAATATTCAAACCCGTGTACGTATAAATTAAACTTTTAATAAGATAACATGAGTTCTTACTTATATTTAACGTACATATTAAAAAGATATTTTAATAGCTGAAAGTTTAAAACTAATATTTATTTTAAAAGTATTTAACGTATATTTAAACTAATTCGTACGTTTATAAAATTTTGTAAGTTTAATGGATGGAAGTCTCAACCAATATTAATACTCATGTAATTGTAAACAAAGTTCATATTATAAAGTGTAAGGGGTTATTTGTTTATTATCTAAATATTAAAAAAATATGTAGACTTATAATTTTACACTTAACTCCATATAATTATTTAAAATTCAACCACTAAAGTTTTATTAATTACTTCCTCTTTTTCTAAGTTTTTATTTTAATAAATTAGACACCTATATTTTTATATATTTTTTTCCTCAATCAAATTCTCCACAAAATTTATTAAAGTTTGACCAAAATCAATTCAATTTTGACTTTTTATTGGCCAATCATATTGCTCGATTTCTCTTACGTGGCAAAATAAAGCTCTTCTATTGGTCCAATTTTTTTCCCATAAGATTGTTCTGTCAAAAAAACTCCGAAATGATGTAATTCTTTTATTATATAAAAGATAAGCCATACATTAGTAAATATTTTCCTCAAAGAAGTCATTAGTTGGTAAAAAAATTCACAAAAAGTCCCCTTTAAAAATTCTTGTCGGGAAATGTAAGCAAACTCACAATTTTATTTGCTAGCTAAAAAGTAAACATCGATTACTGCAATCATTAATGAGTATCTTAATGCCTAATGTTACAACAACAACAAACCCCAATCCCGTCGGGACAGGGTATAGCGGAGGTAGAATGTAAACATATCCTACCCCTACCTCATGATAAACCCGAGAGTAGAGAGACGGCTTCCAACGAGACTTCCGACAAGTGCAGGTGTGCGGGTGAGACTAATGCGTAATGTTACTTAGGGAATGCTTGGTTGTGAAAATGTATATGTTAGGTAATTTAGAAAAACATAAATAACAAACGCACAGGCACACACACGCATAAACATCATCATTGGTTGTGAAAATGCATATGTTAGGTAATTTAGAAAAACTAGTTAAAAAAAAAGTAATTTAGCAAAACATAAATAACAAACACACACGCATAAACATCATCATTAGGTATATTTAGAAGGACCCAAAATAAATACTCCGGGGGTGTTTGGCTAAGCTTATTTAGTGGGCTTATGAGCTTATTAGCTTATATAAGCTCATAAGCCCAAACCAAGTGTTTGGCTAAGCTTATTTGAGCGAGCTTATGAGCTTATTTATGGGTGTTTTGATAAGCCAAGAAAATGGGGTTTTTTATGAGGTATTTGCCTTATTTAACTCACCTCCTTATCAATGTACATTTTTACCCTCATTAACTCTCCATTACTACACCATACTCACCAGTACCTCCTTCATAACTTCTCCATAACTCTCCATAACTACACCAGTATCTCCTCCATAACTTTCTCCATAAATGTGTCAGTGGACCGGTTAACCCGTGGGTGAGACGTATGAATGTCATCCGAGGTAATTTCTTTTTGTTTTGTATGGTTAGCTGCGTGGATCTGTTGTATGGTTAACCATTTTCTGAACTCAGGCAAAAAGTTGAGTAAGAAAAGCCGGGCGTTTATTCAGGGAACCAAAGCGAAGACATTGCGTGGTAAGTTTTATGAGACCTATTTCTTGTGTAGTCTTTTCAAACATAATTTGTTTTATGAGCTAACCTCTTTAAACTATTTACAATGGGAGTCACAGTCCAACCCTTGCTCATTCTGATGATGCGTTCCTTGTTGGGCCCATTGTATGTACACCATGTGAGAGCTACACTATTAATCGAGGTAGCGAGGTGGTAGCCGTGCCTATTTCACCCCTGCTATATTCAGAAGTGGTTTCTTATGGGAAGAACAAGCACACTAAGTTGTTAGATGAGCGTAAGTTGCCTAACGATGATACATTTTTTCTTTTTTCTTTTCTTTCTTCTTATTTACAAATGTTTCTTTTAAAAATAGATGCATCCGGTGGTAGCAAGAAACCAGAGGAGGCAAAGGTCCATGATCAAAGCAAACAAAAGCCAGAGTAAGTTTTCCTTTTGTTATTAACCATATATTATTTCCATCATTTGCCTTTTTCTAGTCATGAAATAAATGCTAGTTTGAATCATTCATTTTGATCATCTGTGTAAATCTAATGTGCTAGTCGTAATTAAACTTGTCACTCCTAAACATCATACGTTGGACTAGACACCTGCATAATCAAGTTCCCTCCGCTTTTAGCATTCTTGAAAATCATAGGATTCATCAAACGTAAGAACCCTCCGTTACTGGTCTGCACAAATTGCCCCAACCCTTCACCAAGTGGAGGAAGCTCAAGCGGCTCTTGAGGAGAAAGGTCAGGTGGACAACCTGATCCACACGAGGTAGTACTTGATGGCGAGCGCTGAAAAGCCTTTTCGTTTAGACCTCATTCACGCATCAAAGCTTCTATTTCCATGTCCTCCAACACGCTGCTGTGACGGGTAAAGGTGCAATGGGTCACAACGGAATAAACACAAATGCGGAAGCAAACCTTCGTTTGACAACACCTACTCAAACCTGTATGAACCTATGAGGAAGTAAACAAATAAGGTAAACTGATCACAACTCTAAACAGACCCTAACAATATCAAATCAGCCCCAATCAGCAGGTAATAAAGATAATCAAACACACAATAAGAACACTAAACTTTTAGCGTGGAAAACCCCAAAATGGGTAAAAACCACGGGACACCTAGTGCCGCTTGAATCCACTATCAACCAAGAGTGGTACACAAGTTCTTCTCTAGATAACACTAGAGGTATACAACAAACATCATAACCTTGGAATCAACATCAAGATATATGGCAACAAACAAAGAACAAGAAAGGAAGAATATCACCAAAACTGATGCAATCTGCCCGAGAAAGAAACAGGACTTCCAGGGCTCAAAATCAGAATCCCAACGGTCAAAACCTTCCTTTATATGTAAGGAAGCTACATTCCGAAATCGTGACGATCCAACGGTTCAATCTCCGGTGATCGTAGAAACATTGCAATTGGGTTTGGGTGATATTTAACTACGAAAAACTTCTTTCTTTTTCTTCTTTTTCTCTCACTTCACTCTTGTTTGATACACTTCTAACCACTGAACATATGCATAAATATGGGACTAAAATGGACCCAAGTTGGGCCTCAATGTGTTGGGCTCTTAACCTCATGGGCTAAGAAAAATACCCAACAAATCTCCCTCTTTTCTGCCTATGAGGAAGAGTTCGCCATCCCGGCGATCGAGCAACAGACTTTGAGCTTCTCCCTTGCTAACGGCTTGGTCAACATATCGGAACCATTATCATCGGTATGAACTTTATCAAGTTCAAATAAACCATCTTCAATGGCATCTCTAATCCAATGATACCTCACATCAATATGTTTTGTTCGTTTATGAAACATAGAATTCTTCGCAAGGTGAATAGCACTTTGATTATCACAAAGAACCACGTAGCGCTGTTGCTTGAAGCCAAGCTCCTGCAAAAACCTTTTCAACCACAATAGTTCTTTGCACGCTTCCGTTGCTGCCACATACTCAGCCTCTGTTGTAGACAAAGCCACACACTTTTGCAATCTTGATTGCCTTGAAACAACTCCCCCTGCAAAGGTCATCAAATATCCAGAAGTGGATTTCATGTTGTCCTTATTTCTCGCCATATCTGAGTCTGTGTAACCAACAAGCATGGGCTTCCCATTTTCAAATGTGATACCCAATTTGGAAGTACCTCGCAGATATCTAAATATCCATTTAACTGCTTCCCAATGCTTCTTACCAGGATTTGACAGGAACCGACTGACAACACCAACTGCATGAGCTAAATCTGGCCTTGTACACACCATAGCATACATCAAGCTACCAACCGCTGAGGCATATGGAACTCTATCCATCTTTTCAATGTTCTTCTTGGAAGAAGGGCAATCTTTATCAGTTAGCTTAAAGTTGGGAGTAAGAAGGGAACTAACCACTTTAGCTTTATCCATGTTGAACCTGCGCATCACCTTCTCAATGTATTGCTCTTGTGATATATGCAACTTCTTGGCTCCTCTATCACGGAAAATTCGAATGCCAAGGATCTGTTTTGCTGGCCCCAAGTCTTTCATAGCAAAAAACTTGCTCAAATTTTGCTCCAGTTGGGAAATTCTTCCAACGTTCTTGCCAACAATCAGCATATCATCAACATATAGCAATAAGATGATGAAGTCATCATCACCAAACTTCTGAAAGAAAACACAGTGATCTGAAGAGCTCTTTCGGTAGCCTTGCTTCCCTATGACCGACTCAAACTTCTTGTACCACTGTCTCAGTGCTTGCTTCAACCCATACAAACTTTTCTGAAGTCTACACACGTAGTCTTCCTTCCCCTTAACCTGAAAACCTTCAGGCTGCTCCATGTAGATTTCTTTATCCAGATCACCATGAAGGAAAGCTGTCTTGACATCCATGCTCCACCGCAAGATCGAGGCTAGCCGCCAAACCATGAACAACTCGAATAGATCCCATCTTCACGACTGGAGAGAAAATCTCATCAACATCAATACCTCTTTTCTGACTGAAACCTTTTACCACCAATCTGGCCTTGTATCTCGGTCTAGAAGTATACTCATCAGTCTTCAATTTGAAAACCCATTTGTTCTTCAAAGCTCTCTTGCCCTTAGGGAGCTCCACCAACTCAAAGGTATTGTTCTTATGCAAGGAATCCATCTCATCTTGCATGGCTTCAGACCATTCTTTCTTGTGTTCATCTTCCATAGCTTCTGCATAACGCTCGGGCTCTCCCCCATCAGTAAGTAAAACATACTCATGTGCAGAATAGCGTGTGGAAGGATGATGATCTATAGTGGACCGTCTAACCGGAATGAATGGTGGTATAGGTACTGGCAGCTCAGGATGAACGTCTTCATCTAGATTTGGTTGCTCTTGAGCATCAACATCATCAGCACCCTGTTCTTCATCATTATGAATATCATCTCCAAACTGTGCATCAAAATGTCTTGGAGGAACCGGATCTAAGTCAATAGGATCATCATTATGTTGAGGAATTGGCTTCTTCTCAGCCTTCTCAACATCTTTCAAAGTTTGGTCTTCGTCAAACTCTACATCTCGGCTACGAACGAGCTTCTTTTGAACTGGATCATACAACCTGTACCCAAGTTCATCTTGACCATACCCGAGGAATACACATGGCTTAGACTTCACATCAACCTTTGATCTTTCATCTTTGGGAATATGCACAGATGCCTTGCATCCAAAGACTCGTAAATGACGGTATGAAACATCTTTGCCGCTCCAAACCCTGTCAGGAACATCAAAGCGCAAAGGAACACAAGGGGTTAGATTAATAACATGTACCGCCGTATTCAAAGCTTCACCCCAAAAAGAAGCAGGCAACCTTACATGTGAAAGCAAGCATCTAACTCTCTCAACCAAAGTTCTATTCATCCGCTCTGCTNCTTCACATCAACCTTTGATCTTTCATCTTTGGGAATATGCACAGATGCCTTGCATCCAAAGACTCGTAAATGACGGTATGAAACATCTTTGCCGCTCCAAACCCTGTCAGGAACATCAAAGCGCAAAGGAACACAAGGGGTTAGATTAATAACATGTACCGCCGTATTCAAAGCTTCACCCCAAAAAGAAGCAGGCAACCTTACATGTGAAAGCAAGCATCTAACTCTCTCAACCAAAGTTCTATTCATCCGCTCTGCTAAGCCATTCAACTGCGGTGTCTTTGGTGGAGTCTTTTGATGCTAATTCTATGCTCTCTACAATAAGCATCAAATGGGCCAATGTATTCACCTCCATTGTCAGTTCGAATACATTTAAGTTTCTTCCCTGTCTGCCTCTCAACTAAAGCATGAAACTGCCTAAACACATCCAATACTTGATCTTTAGTCTTCAAGGTGTATACCCAAACCTTCCTTGAATGATCATCGATGAAAGTGACAAAATAAGAACACCCACCAAGTGTCTTAGTCTTCATAGGACCACAAACATCGGAATATACCAGATCAAGTATATTCTCCATTCTGAAAGGAGACCGATTCTTAAAAGCAAGTCTAGTTTGCTTTCCTGCCAAACAGTGAAAACATTTCTTCAAGTTGATATCATGTTAGCGGTTAACACATTCTTCTTAGAAAGAATAGACATCCCCTTTTCACTCATGTGACCAAGTCTCTTGTGCCATAACTCGGTCATATCATCATTGTCTACAGCATTGACAATGCTCTTGGATATCTTCGGATGTGTCATGTATAACTTGGATTCCCTTTTCCCTCTTGCAACAATCAAGGATCCGAGAGTAACTTTCCACAAGCCATTACCAGAACTGTTGTGGTAACCATCTTCATCAAGAAGACCTGTTGAGATAATATTGAGTCTCATATCCGGGACATGTTTCACATTATGTAAAACCAATTCCATCCCTGTGTCAAACTTCAAACAAATATCTCCAATACCAGCAATCCTAGATAGCCCAGTATTACCCATCCTAACAACACCAAAATCACCTGGTGTGTAAGATGAAAAATATTCTTTTCGTATTGCAACATGGCAAGTAGCACCACTATCAAGAATCCAACTCGAATCATCATTAGCAAGGTTAACCATATCATAATCCGAACAAACAAAGAACTCATCTGTGGTGGCATTTACTTGAGTACTGTCATCACCATCATCAACTTTCTTGTGCTTGTTCTTCTTGTTATTGTAGTTTTTCTCCTTGTTCTCCTTTTTCCACTGTCGGCAAAACTTTATTGTGTGTCCCTTCTTGTTGCAGTGATAGCATTCAACATCAGCAAATTTTCCTTTACTGGAACTGTTACGATGATTACCTCTATTACTCGGACCTCTGCTTTGACTTCTCCCCCGCCTTTCTATGACCAAGGCGTCTGACTGTGAAGAAGAACCCTGTGACTTTCTTCTCATTTCTTCATTCAGAATACTGCCTTTAGCCAATTCCATGGTGATAACACCATCTGGTGCAGAGTTGGACAAAGATGTCCTAAAAGTCTCCCAAGTATCCGGTAAAGTACCAAGAAGCCACAAGCCTTGAATCTCATCTTCAAACTTGATACCCATACCTGCAAGCTGATTTATAATACCGTGAAAAGCATTTAAGTGATCAGTAATAGGAGACCCATCAGTATACTTTAATCCCATCATTTGCTTGATTATGAACAACTTGTTATTTCCAGTTTTTCGAGCATACAACTGTTCAAGTTTGTTTCAAAGAGTACGAGCATGTTTCTCCTCACAAATATGGTTCAAAACATTATCATCAACCCACTGCCTAATATACCCGCAAACCTGTCTATGCAAAATAGTCCATTCTGCATCTGTTTTGTTCTCAGGTTTCTCAGTACTAAAAACAAGCAAGTAGTAGTCTTTAACATAAAGGAGATCTTCCGTCTTTCCTTTCCAAACATGATAATTAGAACCATTCAAACTAACCATCCTACTTGTATTAGCTTCCATCATTCAAACAGGTTAAGTCCCCAAACCAAGAACCAAGCTCTGATACCAATTTGACGGGTAAAGGTGCAATGGTCACAATGGAATAAACACAAATGCGGAAGCAAAACTTTTGTTTGACAACACCTACCCAAACCCATATGAACCTATGAGGAAGTAAACAAATAAGGCAAACTAATCACAACTCTAAACAGACCCTAACAATATCAAATCAGCCCCAATCAGCAGGTAATAAAGATAATCAAACACACAATAAGAACACCAAACTTTTAGCGTGGAAAACCCCAAAACGGGTAAAAACCACGGGCACCTAGTGCCGCTTGAATCCACTATCAAACAAGAGAGGTACACAAGTTCTTCTCTAGATAACACTAGAGGTATACAACAAACATCATAACCTTGGAATCAACATCAAGATATATGGCAACAAACAAAGAACAAGAAAGGAAGAATATCACCAAAACTGATGCAATCTGCCCGGGCAAAAAACAAGACTTCCAGGCCTCAAAATCAGAATCCCAACGGTCAAAACCTTCCTTTAGGCCGAAAATTGTGACGATCGAACGGTTCAATCTCCGGTGATCGTAGAAACACTGCAGTTGGGTTTGGGTGATATTTAACTCTGAAAAACTTCTTTCTTTTTCTTCTTTTTCTCTCACTTCACTCTTGTTTGATACACTAGGGTATATAACCAACGAACATTTCCTTTCTCCAACCTATGTGGGATTCAATGTGCAAATGGTTTGAACAATAATTACTATTGACTAGTGCAATAGCTAGCTTTATAACAGTGTTCTCTTTTCATCCCTTTTCTGTGCTAGCGTTTCTTGTTTCTTCTTTATATTGTCACTTTTGGTGTTTCATTTTCCCTTGTTTTGTGCCTTTCTATGTTCTATGTTGGTTCTTTTTCTTCCGTTAGCGAGTAAAGCAGTGTAATACTGCCTTGTAAATTTAGATCGTCTAGTAGGGGCTGTGTTTTAGTTCTTTGTACCACGACAGTTGATCTAGAAAAGCAGGGCGGGAATCGGGATTTTGCAATACAAGTTTCTCCTTAAGTTTTAGAATAAGTATGATATTGTTTTACTTGTGGAATGAGGTTCTGTGCTGCTGCAAATTTGAAGTTATTATTGTTTTAACAGTTTTTTTTTTTGAAGTGAATGGAGTTTTTGCTTTCTGCCGCATCATTAAACCAACAAATTCTATGTTGAAAAATAGAAATGTAACTAGCTGTCACTTAATATATGTAATAAGATAGAAGGATTTCATAGTGAAAGAGCTTCTGGCAAAATGACTTGCGCTATACGAGTTATGACCCACAACTCAACAAACAAGACCACATGAACCACTAACGTTGTGGCTTTCAAATTGGTAACATTAACATTTCTGGCCGGTAAAGGTAACAAAGTTGTTCGAAGGTCGAAACATTAACAGAGCACGACCATTTAACTTTATATTTGAAACTTGAAAATGAACATGATTGACAAAGAGTCCATCTTATTCAAGCTCTTGAAAAAACAGGAAGATACCCAAAAATTGTCTATGAAACATTATAACAAATGGAAAAACCTACTCTCTACCAAAACATTGAATAGCATAAAGATGCCAGTTCTCAATTACACAACTTTTTTCGTGTGGATATTTTTTCAATGGACATAACTTAAAACAGTTTCTGTAGCTTTCCTCCCATATTTGCTGTCTGTGATAGGGAGTTTCAGGTGCCGAATTTAAGACATTTCTGGAAATGGGATGTTTTTTTTTTTATCATCCCATTACAAAATCTGCATAACATTTAAATGCACAGATCAGAACGTGTTCTTGACACAAGCCATGGGAAAAATGAGAATGCATAATTCAAGTTTCTATGAAAAATGACATACCATTGTTGAACTTTTCTGAACTCAGTCAACACGGGATATATATTCTCAAAGGCAGTGTATGTTTCATCTCTGACCTGTAAGCACAACCAAAAGGAGTAAAGTTAAGTAAATAAAAATACAGTGCTATACGTTAATACTACGTAATAAATAATGACAAAGATTGAGTCAACTCACCTTAGCACCGGTAAGAACGATTTTCCCGGAAACAAAAATGAGCAACACGATTTTAGGTTGCTTCATCCGGTAAATCAGTCCAGGGAAAAGTTCAGGCTCATACTATACCACCAATCCACCGCGTCAAATTATTAGCAAAAGAAAATTTACAGACCCACAAAACATTGAGTTGAGTTTGTTTAACGAATCATACAGACTCAAAGGTGAACTTACACTTGAGAAAGCACCGTGAGAGAATGCAAGTCCTTCGAGTCTGATCGGGAATTTCACATCACACGACGCGACTATGTTCTGGATCTTGAAATCCTACAAGCGTATACCAAAGACAATATGATTAAGTAACAAAATACCATGTACGATAGACGAACTATATAGAAGCAAAGAACACCAGAGCGCGAGTGTCTTACCTTAAATTTTGCTGGGAAACCAAGTTTCTGTATGATTCGAGCATACTGAGAACAAAAATGAAGTCTTTAAGCACGGTAATAGTAGTTTTATGAGATTGTTTTATACTATGGTGTTTGTGAGGGTTCTGCATTTAATTAATATTTTTTTACAATGTTCGTGTACCTTTCTCGCTGCCAATTTTGATGATTGTTCACTCTTAGCACCGGTACAGACCTGAAGAAACAAGATAGAACATAAAAGATGAGGGGTGTGATTATAAAGTGTCTTGCATAGTACAGGCAAATCAAGTTCGACACTATTGCGTTAAACAATAGTCAGATGACAATTTTTGAACAATATTGCGTTAAAAACTGAAAAACTCACCATCTTCCCAGAAGCAAAAATCAATGCTGTCGTTTTTGGGTCTCTTATCCTCATAATAACAGCAGCAAAACGCTGCACTTCACAAAAAGAACAATCATATATATGGATGTCATTGGCATTTCAAATGATGAATACAACTGATATATAGACCAGCATACCTTTGGGTTGTATTCTGCATTTCGAGCCTGTAATGCGATAGCCTTCAAATCCAACTTGCACTCTAGATTGACAGTAGACACTATATTTCTACAAGTGTAAAAGAATTGCACATATGATCAGAACATATCTAAACTCGAAAAACCTATTCGTATAGAAAGCTGCAAGTTTTACAGATATCACAAGAGCAACATACAAAGGCTACAATTACATCAGACAGCACCACATAATAAGTGGTTAAACTCCATTATGCGTAGAATTCAAGATTCAAGATCTATGGTTATATAACATTATACTATTGCAATTCTATTTGGCAATTTGCTCTGTAATGAGATGAGATGACACATTGACCTACCCTGGAAACCATACAACTTACATAAGCAACGTTATTTCAAAACCAAAATGCAACTACATCTTTAGGGGGAGTTTGGCTTTGCACTTTCAAATTGATTACTATCTTCATAATGCATTGCTTTAGAAGTGATCGCTATCTTTACAACGTGTTAGCACTTGCAAGTGATCAGTTTCTACTTTCTAGTGCTAAGTATAATAAGAAAACAATCTCATTCCCTGCCCCGGCGGGATTGGGTTTGTTGTTGTTGTTGTTGCCGTTAAGAAAACAATCTCATTATCTAGTTGTTTCAAATGAATGTTTCTAAGAATCATTATCTCATTAGTTAGAAGCCATCTACAAGTAAAACTTAAATCACAAGATCAAAATGCTGACATAGATTGATTATGACAATGATAAAAAAACTTAAACCACGACTGCAAAAAACATATATATTTATCACAACAACATCAAAAAGGGAATAAATCAACCATCACAACATCATTAAGCTGAATCAAAACTACAATGACGACATCATAAATTTCAAAAAGTTAATATCTTGATCATCACAACAACAGAAAACATATATCAAAATCATCACAACATCAAAAAGACGATAACTTTATCTTTGTCAACCAAAACCTATTTCATAACAACATTAATCACCCAATTTCCAATAATTACATATCACACAATCACTTACAATTCAAAAAGCCGGTAATCACATCTTCAAAAAAGCACATAATTTTATTATCAAAAGTACAAAAAGCATATTTTGAACATTAAAACATCAAATAACATACAATTTTACAATCACAACATAAAAAAGCTAATAATCTGATCATCATCACAAGTACAAAAAGACGACAACTTTATCATTAACAACCAAAACCCATTTCACAACAAGAGTTAATCACCCAATTTCCAATCACCCCATATCATATAAAAATCACTTTCTATACCACAATACAAACTCCCCCTTTCAAAAGTTACTTCATCCAATTTCAAATCATCCTATAACGACTTACAAACCATAATGCGAAACACCTCCTTTCAATAAGATGATAATTTTATCGAAATCAACTACAAACCATCTCACACAATACAATTCCTATCACCCCATAAATCATATAATCACTTTCTAAACCACAATGACAACATCAGAAAACTCAAAAATTACAAAAAGCTAATACTTTGATCATCACAACATCAAAAGACTAATGAATTGATTATTCAAAATCATCACAACATCAAAAAGACGATAACTTTATCATTATCAATCACAACCCATTTCATAACAATAGTTAATCACCCAATTTCCAATAATTACATATCATACAATCACTTACAAATAAAAAAGGCCGATAATCACATCTTTAAAAAATGCATAGAATCATATTATCAGAACTACAAACAACATACAATTTGACTATGACATTATGAAAAAGCTAAAAAACTGATCATCGCAACTACAAAAAGACGATAACTTTATCATTATCAATCACAACCCATTTCACAACAAGAGTTAATCACCCAATTTCCAATCACCCCGTATCATATAATCACTTTCTAAACCACAATTCCAAACACCCGTTTTGAAAAACCAATACCAAACAGTCCTAAACCCCCACCACCACATCAAACACCATAATCACGACAAATCATCACAACTACAAAAAAGTGATTAACCAATAACCGCAACTACAAAACGCGTACATTTTGATTATCACAACTACAAAAAGTCTATATATTGACTATCACAACATAAAAAACCTAATAAATTGATCATCACCATCACAAGTACAAAAAGACGATAACTTTATCATCAACAACCAAAACCCAATTTCCAATCACCCCATATCAGATACTAATCAGTTTCTAAACCACAATGCCAAACACCACCTTTCAAAAAACCAATCCTTTATCATATCAAAACTAGTTACTTAATCCAATTTCTAAACCATAATGCCAAACACCCCTTTTCAAAAAGATGATAACTTTACCATAATCAACTACAACCCATCTCACAACAACAGTTAATCATACAATTCCTATCAACCCATACAGCATAATCACTTACTAAACCACAATGCCAAACACCCCTTTTGAAAACAAAACATCCCCTTTGAAAACCCATAACCAAACACTCCTGAAACACCCGAAATCGCGTAAAATCGACGAATCAAAAGCAATAAACTTACTGGAGAGTAGGGACAATTCCAGAAGGATGCCTAGCATGATCAACAGGTTCACTTCCTTCACCCATCATCATTCTACTACTACTCCCTTCACCCATCATCATTTTCACTCACTTACACACACTAGTACAATATTAATAACAATAACTTATATACAAAAAAATTTCAATTTTATAAAATAAAATTAGGGTTTGTTTTTTTTTTTTCTTTTTTTTTTTTTTTTTGGTTTTTTTTAAAATTGGATATACAGTTGATGATTTAATAATAATAAGGGTCTGATGGAATTGAAAGGATGGATTGGCGGAATGGAATTTGAAAGAGGCGATTTATATATATGAGGAGATGGAATTGGGGGTATATATAGGTGGATGAGATCTATATATATATGTCAGGCGGTGGCTGGCTGGCTTGGATGAGTTACTTATTGGGTGGGCCTTTGTTGGGCTTTTTTGGTAAAAGTCATATCTATAAATTACTAATTGCTCCATTGCTAGGATTGTTATTACTTATTACTAGTAGAAATCGGTTACAATCAGTGAGTCACTTTATTTTGTATACCTCATACTATTAACCTAAGATTTAATATATAAATTTAGCTCCATTTTTTTTCCTTTTTACAATCACGTTTTATTTTCTTCACTTGCATACGTTTTTGTTTGTTTTCTTACGTTTTTGTTCAATTTCGTCCGTTTTCTTTTGTTTTCATCCATTTTTCATACGTTTTCAGACGCAGTTTTACGCTGTCTTACATTTTTGTCTGTTTTCTTACGTTTCGCCCATTTTCGTCCGTTTTCTTATGTTTTCGTTCGTTTTCATACTTTCTCGTCCGTTTTCTTTCATTTTCGTCTCGTCCGTTTTCTTTCATTTTCGTCCATTTTTCATACGTTTTCATACGTGTTTTTACGCTTTCATACATATTCGTCCTTTTTCTTACGTTTTCATATGTTTTCGTCCATTTTCGGCCATTTTCAGACGTTTCTGAACATCACAACTAATATTCTGTGATATTCAGAATTTTCACAAGTACGAACACTGTTACGTTTGTGTATTTTCGTGAGTTTGAATATAAGAAGAAAGGGTTGTGTGGTTCGTTTGGCTTGATATACAGAAAGAAGCACGAAGGGTATTTAAGATCTTGAGTTCAGTTAGTGTGTGTGATTGGTTTGTTAAAATCTGGTTGCAGCGCTCCTTTTTTTTTTTTTTTTTTTTTTTTTTAGAGTCCAATGGGGCTGCGTTTTTTTTTGGTGGGATCAATTAGGGTTTGGGGGGTTAGTAAGGGTAATTTGTTTAAATAGTTACTCAAATATTTAGGTTAATTGTTTGGGCTTACATTTAACAATTGATGAAATGGGCTTCTATTGGACTTCCTAATCCTTTATTGAAACACATATTGGCATGTGAATTGTTGTGTGGGTATAATTTGTTTGTAATGTGTTATTTGTTTCAAGTGTCAAGAGTTTTAAGGGTCCGTTTGGTGTGTAGGTGGGTTTAGGATTTGGATTTGGATTTGATAAAATTAAATTAAGAGTGAGAAAATATATTATTATATAAATATGAAATATATTGAGGTAATATAAATTATTATATTTTATTAAAAATAATTATTTTTAAAAGTATAAAATGAGTTATGAAAGAAAAAGACAAACTTGAACCCACTAATTTTCCAAATCATACCTATATGATGAGGTTTTAAAGATGCCTTCATATTTGGGACTAAATCCCAATTTTGGGACCCACACTAACAAACCAAACAACACATTTCACCATTAACCCCAAATCTAAATCCAAACCCCACCAACCAAACGGGCCCTAAGTGTGTAAGTGAAATACTTGGTATAATTTCGGATTTATTCGGGTTTTGAAATACGGTTATTTTTTCTTGATTTAAATTTTTGGGTTAGTTGGATATAACTACCGTGAACAATATTATTTGATTATATATTTTTCCTACCGTGATAATATTATCGGTTACTGTTTCTATATTGTTTACGCATCACTGGTGCAACTTGCTATTTTTATATGGTATAATATAACATTTGTTTAAGTTATTTCAAATTAAACATCTCGCTATCTGTAAAATTAATGTTACGAAAAACTCATTATCGAAAAGTAATTGATCACTGGAAATTTTAGCTTCAGGGTACCCACCGCCGCAACGCGCGGGTACCCTGCTAGTATCTATAACATCTCGACTCATCCGTTTAACATCTTATGTATATCTATATCATCTCGACTCATCCGTTTAATATGTTATGCATTTACATAACATTTTAAGTAAAATAATTGTTCCTAATCATCCATTTAATTAAAGCTAATTAAATAAAAGGAATTTTAAATACTAAGTAAAGTTTTTAACACTAATTATATAGTTTTTGAATACTAAATAATTTTTTAACATAATTTAATACTAATACAATACTAATTATAGTATTAGTATTAAATAAAAGTATTTAATTTTAATTATATATTAAATAAAAGCATTTAATTTTAATTCTAATTATATATTAAATAAAAGTATTTATATTACATAAAATTATTTAATATTAATTTATATTAGATTCTAATAAATACCGACGACATGTCGTCGAGGTATATTTTGGCAACTCCCCCCCAAAATTTTCATTATCCCGTTTAATTCTTTCTATTCTCTTCTTCTTTCTTACTCGTTTTTGCACAAACTGATTTGTCGTTTTTAATTTGTTTCATCTTATATACATGTGTATATACAGTTTGAGAACAGCGAGACCCATGAGTTCCCGTCCCTCCTACAAAGCTTCTATGACCACCATTGCAAGAAAGGGGTATGATTGCAGGAGGCAGCCCGACTTCAATATATAAGGTTTTATTATTATTATTTTTTTAATTTTTTTTTTCATTCAAACATGCACTTTAATGATTTATTGAAATATAATGTAGTATCCCGACTAATATATTAATTTTTCTCATTTTTTTCAATTACATAGGAATAGATGATCCGACTGCAGGATCTGGGAGCGAATACGCCTACCGGGGGTACCCTACACCGAGGAACATATACTTGCTCTGGTTATAAAGGGCAAGCAGCAGGGTTACATTGCCGGGAGGGGTAGGGTGTTAGCAGACAGCGGCCAGACAAAGCTACCTTACGCGCCACCTCCAGGTACGTACACTGGGCCCAGATTGATTCGATGATGGCGGAGAAAGATAAGAAGATTGATGAAGCTACACAAGAGGCTAAGGCCACTCGGTGCCAACTCAATTAGATGATGTCTCTATTACAGAGTAACCCCCAGTGGCCCAGTTATTGAGCCAAATGCCTTCTCAAGTCGAATTAGGCTCGGGCAGCGGGGGTGGTGCGGGCGGGAGTGGTGATGGCAAAGATGGTAGCAGGGATGATGACGAGGGACAGTAGAGGTACATGGGTTATTTTGTGTCACTTATCTTTTAAATTATATTTTGGTCGACCTGTATCATATCATTGTACACTTTAACATTTTGGCGACTTGAACATTGCGGCTATTGCAACTTTTGTGGATTGGCAGCTATATTTGTAGATTATAACATCCGTTTTGTAGACTTTGTAGTGTTTTGATGTATTTGAGGGTGTTTAGCAATTATATAAGTGTTTTAGCGGTTATAAGTTGTTTTCGGATATTAGCATGTTGGTATTGGTTGTGTACAGGTTGTGGTAGATTTTTTTCTGAAAATTTTCTTGAAAAAATCAGGAAAACTGCTGCAGCAGTTGTATGTTTTCCCGACAACACGTCGTCGGCAAGTGTGCTTTAATATTGACTTGACTCACTTTTGTACCGACGACATGTCGTAGGCAATTAATATGAAGGATTTGACTTTCGTTGACTTGGCTCTCTTTGGTACCGACGCCATGTCGTCGGGAAACTAAATTAGCTAATTAGTTAATTAACTAAGTAATTAATTAACAAATTTTGTACCGACAACATGTCGTCGGTAACAAGTTGGTCGAACCATGCAAATGTTTGACTAGAAATTGCAAAACTACCTGCCATTATTTATGAAAATGCAATAACAATGCTATAGCATGCATAAATGAACAAGATACTTGTTCATTTGTCTCGTGTTGGTCATCAAAAGACCGATTATTAGGAATCTTGGGGCTTAGATGACACCAGCAGTAAAGGCGCTAGTGACTAAGAAGAGTGGGGATTCAATTTTGAGGAAACACCAGTTCTAACCAATTATTGGCATGGAGATGCCTATAATTCCCAGAAAGAATGGTGACAATGGCCATGAATTTGAGGATGAGAGCGATTTTATCATCGGGCATTAGTCAAAGTCGGGTTGAGTTGTTGCAACTAGTTTCCGACATGGGTTCAGAAAAGTTCCTGAAATAGGTTCGGATCCAATAAGAGTTGGTTACTAATATTGTATAACGTAACTCAAATTGACCCATATACCATAAATATTTCAAAATTGTCAGAAACATTCTTACATAGTGCAAACTAAAGTGAAAGAAGATTAATTAAAAATTGCGTTTTACTAAAAGAAAAATAAACAGTTTAAAACTATATTTCAAGAAAGAAAAGAACAATCACACGAACATACACTCTAGATAGATAACAGGCTCAAACACCGTCATGGTGTGTTTGTCTGTTTTTTATCAGATAAAAATGTTCAGAAATTAATGGACAGTATTCCTGTTGCTTACATTTTGTAGAATGAATTACGTTTGTGTAACAAAACTGTTGACATTATTTTAGAAATGACAATGTTTGTTACTGTCAATTTTATGAAGAAAGAGTCGAGAGAGTATGACAAATTGTGTGGAGACCATTTGTAATTGTATCAAGCTGAAGAGATAACAATTATGTGGAAACTGTGGTTAGATCAGTTTTTTGACAAAGACTTGGCATTGACTATCGTTAACTCTTTGCCACTGACTTGAAATATACATGATGATACCAGTTATATATCATATGATTAATCTTGAGTTCTTACTTTTGAGTTTTGACGATCAAGCAAAAATTAATAATGTGTCCAACTTCCTCCAAAAATCTTACTGTTCATATGCGCAGTTTCACTTATGTGTTTATGATGCTCGTTTTCGTGTTACGTAAAGCGTCTGCTAATAATTTTAACAAATCAAGTGAAGCAAAGGCTTTGCATGCAACGAATTGGTGGGGAGATAGAAATGCTTCTTCAGATCATTGTTCTTGGACTGAAGTCACTTGCAACGAAGCAGGAAGTGTCATTTCAATATTCTTTCGCGGCGATGATAATAAAGATTTAGGCGATCTGGAAAGTATTGACTTCGCTTCATTTCGAAACCTTAAGAAACTTTCTTTTTATAACTGCAAGTTTGAAGAGAGCATCCCAGAGCAGATTGGTTTGCTATCAAACTTAACATATCTTTCGCTTTCTAATAACTTACTCACAGGTAAAATACCTGCCTTGTTTACCAATTTCATCTGTTTGGAGCACCTTGATCTTTCTAATAACTTTCTCACAGGTAAAATACCTGTCTCCTTTGCTAATCTCACCCGTTTGAAATACCTTGATCTTTCTAATAACAATCTCACAGGTAAATTAACTGTTTCATTTGCCAATCTCTCCCATTTGGAACACCTTGATCTTTCTGATAACTATCTCACAGGTAAAATACCTGTCTCGTTGGCCAATCTCACCCGTTTGAAAAACCTTCATCTTTCTGGTAACTATTTCACAGGTAAAATACCTGTCTCGTTTGCCAATCTCACCCGTTTGGAAAACCTTGATCTTAGTAGTAACAACTTGACTGGTCAAATCCCTTCATCTTTAAGTTCCATGGTTAATCTCACCAACCTGGACCTGAGAACAAATCAACTGAATGGATCAATCCCACATACACTTATAACTAACTTGCATAAGCTTGAATCGTTGGACCTGAGTTATAACAATCTTCATGGTCCAATTCCCTCAAGAGCTAATTTACATGTTTCCTTCACAAGTTTAAGATACCTCCGTCTTTCTCATAATAGTTTTAACGTTTTTATTCCATCTCAGCTAGTGAGGTTGAGGAATTTGATTAGGGTGGATTTTAGTCAAAACCGTTTGATGGGATCGATCCCATCATATCTTGATTCCATGGCCAATCTCACCAACCTGACCCATCTTTCATTTCGTGGGAATCTACTCACAGGTAAGTTACCAGTTTGGCTAACGAATCTCACACAGTTAGTAAACCTTGACCTTAGTCGAAACAACTTCACGGATCTCATCCCGCCATCTTTTGGATCCATGGCCAATCTCAATGTTCTCGACTTGAGCGACAACAATCTTGATGGTCCAATTCCGTCAAGTTTTGGTAATCTAAGCCATCTGCAATGTTTAAACCTTGCCATGAATTATATCAGTGGGCCTATTCCCCTAGATATAGCATATATGAAGAATTTGGGACATTTGGACCTTCATCATAATCGTCTAGTGGGTGCTATTCATCCAGAATTTGGGAAGCTCTCATATCCGTATTACCTTGATTTATCATCAAATCAGTTGTCAGGAAACATGTCGTTTGGTAATCCCTGTTTTCTTAGGCATCTAGACCTTTCTAGTAATCTGATGATGGGAGCTATCTCAAGTGTATGTGATTGCAGACGCTTAGAATACTTGGACATTAGTGGTAATCATTATGTTGGAAAAGCACTTAATGAGGGCGACTTCCCATATTTATTGTTTTCAAATCAGTCTCATAATCATCTTAATGGAGAAATGGGTTGCCATTATCTGACTAGAGGACAATCAGAAACCAATGAAGATAAGCAAAGAAAACAACAGGTACCCTGTTTGACCCTTTTTGTTCCCATTATCATTGGAGTTTGCTTCTTAGTGGTTGCATATTTCTTTTACGGTCATAAAAAGGGTACTACAAAGAAAATTCTGCTTGAAATCACAAAACATGGAGATGTATGCTCGATATTGAATTATGATGGAACAATTGCGTATGAAGACTTCATCACAGCTACAGAGGATTTTGACCTCAAATACTGCATTGGAACTGGTGGCTATGGTAGTGTTTATGTAGCAAAACTGCCTAGCGGTCAAACATTTGCAGTGAAAAAACTTCACCGGTATGAAGCTAAGCAACCAGCATTCGACCAGAGCTTCAAGAATGAAGTCCAAGTGTTAACTAACCTAAGGCACAAAAACATTGTGAAACTTTACGGCTTTTGTTTGCATAACAAATGCAACTTCCTTGTATATGAATACATGGAAAAAGGGAGCCTATTTTGTGCATTAAGTGACAATGAGTTGGCTGTTGAAGTGGATTGGATGAAGAGGGTGAACATAATCAAAGATGTAGCCCATGCTTTAGCTTACATGCATCACGATTGCAATCCGCCTATCGTTCATAGAGACATATCAAGCAACAACATTCTTCTAAACTCAGAAATGGAAGGATTTGTTGCTGACTTTGGAACAGCCAGATTGCTTGACCCCGATTCATCCAACCAAACAGACATCGCAGGGACTTTGGGATACATTGCTCCAGGTAGTTATTTCTATGCACTCTTACGCTTCTTAAGTTTAATTAAGTATAGCTAGTAGCAGCTAACTTTGCTAACATTCTTTTTTCTGTATGATCATTTAGAACTTGCATATAGCATGATTGTGAATGAAAAATGTGACGTGTATAGCTTTGGAGTGGTGGCACTCGAAACAATTGGAGGGAAACATCCCGGAGAGCTTCTTTCATACTTCAACTCTTCTACCAGTCATGGTACAATGTTGGAAAATATATTGGATCAGCGTCTCTCTTACCCAACAGACAGGTTAATCGAAAAGGAAATTTTGCGTGTTTGTCATGTGGCATTGTCATGTATTCTCACAGATCCAAAGGCCAGACCAACCATGAGAAGTGTGTCACAGGAATTATCGCGTTGAGGATATCATGATTCAGTTCAGTCTCTCTCTCACAGCTTTATTATATGGAGAGCAACCTCTATACTTCTGCGTATCTCGTTTTCAGCATATGTGTAGGTAGTAGGTCCCAACTGTATGTATATGATAAAAAAACTAGAGTTTCATATTCATATTCAGCCTGCAGTGTTTTTCTGTGGAATTAGAAGTGTTCTATGTATAAATGAGATTATGCAAAAATGGTGATTGTTCTGTTTATGCTCTTAGTTGGAATGATTTTAAAAAATCATGTATTGACTGATGAATGTCATGCAAAAACTCAATGATCATTGTTCTTTTGCTAATTCTCTTGGATTTTTTTGGTAGTCGGTAGTCCAGATTTGATGCTTAAGGAATGTCCTTTGCTCAATTTCTGAATTGAATGACTCTTTACTTATGTAAAGTTTTGTGATTAATATATTATGCACCTTTTCAGGGGAAAAAAAAAAAAAAAAAAAAAAAACCCTCATGTGCAGGATCCTTCTCACACTCCGATCATCAAAGGGGTGGTATGGTCTTAATAACATGTAATGCTAACACATTTCAACCCTATTTTAAATAGATTATGCTGGAAGTTCATCATATTTGCGCTTTTATTTTCTTCCCCAATTTAAATTTCAGTAAATTAAAAAAAAAAAAAAAGAAAAAAAAAATAAGGAAAATGCAAAGCTAAATAAATTTGTGATCAATGAGGCTATCATCTTCGTCAAGAATCTGAACATCGATTAATTCTTCGGTAAAGGCCGTCTACGATCTCCATTGTTGAGAAAATGTACAAACCTAGAGCCAATAATTTGCAAGACTATTATTTGGTCAAAGAAACTTGTCAAGATAAAATCTTTAATTTATGTTCCTTTTTTTCTCATACTTGGAGCCAATAATGTTTTTAAGATATTTATATAACAATGTATGGTTTGTAATAAAAGCTTAAGTACAAAGGTATGAAAAATATACGGAACAACTTATTTTGAGTACTTATTTGATGCAACATGACAGTTGGAAATATAGCATTAATTTTGGAGAAAGCAACTTATTGGCATGTCGGTGCCTGTGATTCTGGTAAAAAGAATGGTGGCAATTAGAGGTGTTATCGGGTCGTGTTGAATCGGGTTTTGAATTTTTAAAAAGTGACCCGAAACCCAACCCGATCAAGAATCGGGTTATCGGGTTTTGAACTACCATAATCCACCGGAAAAGAGGAGCAATTCCCAAAAGCGAACAACCTAACAATAGCAGTAGGCCAGCGTACTCCACGGAGAAAAAAAGTGCAAGTAAAGCCAACAAAAGAAAAGTATTAGTAAAAGGGTTTTAACAGACGTATTAGAAGTAACCACAGGTATACTATACGTGACAACTACAATTTTAGCCTGAGAGTGTCTAAATTTTGAACCAGTAGATGGCACATGTGAAAGCTTTCTAATAGGACTATTAATAGCAATCAATATAATATCATGCACATATTTGCATTTAAAGTCACATATGAGCTAATAATTTATGTATTTACGTATACACATAAATAACATGTAACATGAAGTTGCATGTACTCACAGATGGACTCAATTTATCTACAATCATCTCCAACAGGTGGATATCTGTTACCCACTGCATCAATTTAATCAGCTGTTGGAAAATATATTGATGGACCTGTTAACATATTACATTTAAGTAAGTGTGGAAAACTAAAAAAGAATGGATGGACTAAATTGTGAGGGTTTAGCTTTATTGTGACATGAATGGATCGCCTAAACTATGCAGTAAGCAGAAAAAACAAAGTAAAACAATATTTTTCGGGTCTTATCGGGTTGACCCAATAACTTGATAACATAAATAATTCTACCCGAACCCGACCCTATAACAATGTCGGATTATCGGGTTCGGGTCAAAACAACCCGACAGGATTTTTAAACCCGATTTAACCCGACCCGATAAGCCTTATAGGGTTCGGGTTCGGGTCGGGTCAACCCGACCCTACTGACACCCCTAGTGGCAATGGCCATGAAGTTGAGGATGAAAGTGATTTTATCATCGTGACATAAGTCAAAATCAGGGGTGAGTCATTGCTACTAGTTTTTGACATGGTATCAGAAATGTTACTGAGATAAAATCCTTCTGGAATCCGACTCAGGATCAAATGAGAAATATAATTAAGATGAGAAGAATGAGAAGAAACTACAACCACAAATATTAGATGCACCCATGAAAAATAGATGCATCTCCTATTATTTCTCTTTAATTATTTGAAATATGTGGCTATAATTTTTTCTCACTCTTCTCATTTCATTAATTCTTCTCGCTAGATCCATACTCTCTGGAATCCAACAAGAGTTGGTTATTAATATTGTAAATCATAACTCAAATCGACCCGATTACCATAAATGGGTCGAAATTGTAAGAACCACTTTTACATAGTGAAAACTAAAGCCAAATAAGATTGATTACAAATGGCAGATTCCGGAAACTAATTAAACTTACTATAAAAGAAGGAAAAAACCAGTCATTTATTGTGTGTTTGTTTGTTATTTTATTAGATTAAAAAGTTTAGAAATGAATGGATAGTATTCCTTTTTTTTTGAACGGCATAAGATATATATAAAAACAAAAAACTAGCAAATAGCTAGATGAACAAATTACAAAGAGTTTTTACAAGCTTTGATAGGATCATAAATCCAGTCATACCACAATGGGTTTAACTTCTTATTCCTATGTAAAATCCAAGTATGAGATAGCACCTTGATGTCTTCAACCAGAGTGTCCTTGCGAGGAGGTTTGAGATCAAAACATATTCGGTTCCTATGTCTCCAAATTATCCAGTTAGTTGTTTGAACAACTACATCAAAGCAAGCTTTTGTTACTTTGCTAAGGTTCACCGTGTCTCCCCATGCTATAAGGCTACCAAGATCTTTGGGATAGTCTCCTAAACCCCACCAAGACGCCACTTTGCTCCACAAATAAGCTGCCATAGGAATGGATAGTATTCCTGGTGCTTACATTTTCTAAAATGGAATGATGTTTGTGTAATAATGTTTGTTTCTGTGAATTTACGAAGAAAGAGTCGAAAGAGTTTGACAGAAATTGTGTGGACAGTGGACACCAATTGAAATTCTATCAAGTTGAAGAGATAACGATTATGTGGAAGCCATGCCCAACCCATAGGATGGGTTAGAAAGTTTTTAGACAAAGACTTGGTTACGAAGTAGTTCATATCAGTCATCATTCATAAAACTGAGTCTTTCCACTTGCTGTGTGTGAATGCTCTCTACTTAATGAGGAAAGTCTATATTTATGTGCAGGTCAAAATGGTTCGTTTCGGGTATTGAACAATGTAAATAAGAAGTGGATTTAATAAGTTTACAAAAACTATAGGATTAGAATAGCAAGATATTTCTTTCAATATAAAACGAATCTATGACGCTGTAAGAATTCTAATTCGAGTAAGCAAACTGATGACCAATTCAAACATGTTCGACCCATTTCACTTTTTATTCTTTTGTACTGTATTTTGTAAATAAGAAGTGCGTTTAATAAGTTTACAAAAACTTACAGGATCAATATAGCAATACATCTCTTTCGATATAAAACGAATCTATGACGCTAGAATTCTAATTCAAGTTAAGCAACTGATGACCAATTTAAACGTGTTCGACCAATTTCACTTTTAGCTAATTTTCTACATTTACTGTTGTTAATAAAGTAAAACTTGCAATTGAGTCATTTAATATAAGTGGTATAAAATGACCACTCTAATGGGCACGAATGTATTTGAACGAGAAGTTGAAGGATGAGTGTTGTTATATGTCTTGGATGATGGAAAACCCCTTATAATGTTTATTTATAAGGTATTTATAAATTAACATATCTGGAAACCCTAATGGACTCGAACCCACAGACAGGCTTGGGCCTTGTATTCTATCCACTATTCCTCCCGCACGGAAGCAAAATAAAACATAATCAATAACTAAAGATGTATTGACGTGTATGAGTGCGGCAGTGAAGATGATCGACCAATAAACTATTATATCAAATCTCAAACTAATAAATCTCAAACAGTTAGGATTATTTTATGATTTTATCAAATCCATATTACTACATTTGTATTATAATAAAGATTTTTGCATGAAGGTTGTGATATTGACGTCAACAAATGCGGACAGATTAAAGAGTTGGTTTTTCTGACGTGCAGTTTTTTATGGGAGATTGGGGTGGAATTTAGGGTTTAGGTATTCTCTGATACCATGTTGGTATGTGTTGAGATCGAATAATGAAATTTGATATAATAG
>LBNU01001532.1:52372-63681 GCA_014162995.1 Artemisia annua
TGTTGGAAAACATAATCCATTAATCTTTGTTTTTCAAAATCAAGGCTGCATATTCTTTGTTCGGACTGATGCAATTCGACACAGACAAGAAGAAATCAAGATGGGTCATAAAATAAAGCCTGTATATTTTTCTGTTATGGGCCAACCAACCCATTAGGCAAAACGGTTATTTATTTTAGGATTTTAGCATTGTAACGTTTAGATTTTTAGGGTTGTATCCTTTATATGAAACGTTACAACGTTTCATCTCTTATATATAGATAGGATCCTGTAAATCAAACGGTAACCCTTTTCATTATCAATATCAGATTATTAGGGTTCAACCCATCTTCTTTTTGTTTCTTATTTATTCGATTCTATATGATGATGATTCTGCATGATGTCGTTTGTTCATTCGATCCTGGAAACATATTCAGAACCTGTGCAAAACTACCAAAGTCATGCAACATTAGATGAATATGCTGATATGCTAATATATATCAGATTTGGACATGATTTGGTTTGATGATGACTCATGAAAGTTTCATCATATAGCTTCGCATAGATCAACATATTCATCAAGGTAGATTACACAGGGGAAATGAACAATAGATACCGAAATCCCAGCAATAGAAACATACCACGAGTTGATGCTGTTTGTATTGAAGATCGATCAGAATCAAAACATGTATCTCGTCATTTAAGAAAAAAAGCATTACCTAATGATCACAAGCATCAGTTTATATGTAATGCATGTTTGTTAAAGCATTTATATAAATAACAAAACTAGCAAATTGCAACGACAGTACTGAAACGGCAATTCTGACTAAAACATTAATCCTAAATGACCCTAGACTTACAAGTGTACGTGTATATAGAAAAACACTCCAAAGAGGAACCCCCACCATTGAGCTAAACTCAACAAGACGCATAAACACTTAAGTGCTGCCACTCACCTGATAGAAATGAAAACAGGTTAAAAAAATGCATCATCTGTATAATAACCTAAACAATGCATAAGGAACAGATGAATAGCTGAATGTGTAACTAGACTTTGATCTCTATACCTTTGCATCTTCGTCAATGGATGATAGAATCTGAGTGATCAAGCAGGAGTAGCGTTTCCATGTACGACTTTACTGAGAACGAAGTATATTTTCCATTGATTCCAATACCATATGTATGTCCTGAGCATGGTTCATAAACTTCAAGTAGAGATTCATGAACTTCAGGGTCATCAAAATAATTACTATTTTCAAATATAGCATCATTATTATTTCTTAATTCTAATACTGTATACCTCAAGCATATATCTGGTACCTTAATACTAAACATCTTAGTAAACGACTTAGTAACACCTTCCTTCATCACCCATACACCACAAGAATAATCACGAGAATAGTGCTCAAGCAAACCAAGTGACTCATAGATCTTTGCGACCCCTAACTCATACATGTGTACTAACGTATCCGGAAGACACACTTCACCAAACTCATCTTTCTTCAAATCAAATGAAACAATCATATTAGACCTACATACGCCATGCAATCTAATACCATTAAGGGCACATAAATAAATAAACCCTCCAACAAAAACCTGACCATCCTTCAAATCACAAGATTTAAAAGTAGGCGGAATGTTGGAAACACTTTTCCAAATGCGTGCACTTAATGTATAAACCTCAACTTCCCAATCAACCGTCCTCTTATAACCAATAGTATTGATTCTAACAAGCTTAGGCTCACTAGTATTTGGACAAATCCCAAAACCAATATAAGTATCTCCTTTTGGTGAACTCAATGCATTAGGGATAGGAATTCCAACAGATTTTCTAACCATAGGATTCCAAAGAACAGCCATCTTAGTTTGTCCTGCTACATCTCGGCGTACACCATAAAAACACAACAATCCGTTAATAGAGCTGAGTGCTAAAGCTTCTCTTACTAGTCTAAGGGGACCAAGGACAGTTAGGGAAGATTTTTGGTTGGGGAAAGTAATGTCATCTATAATCGAGATATATTTTTGTTCGTTATTGCTCTTGTACTGTACAAAGAGATGATGTTGAGGTTGTCTGTGATTGAGGTGGTAGTTTTTTATGAAGCTGGAGCTCTCGATAAGAGACTTCCATGGTTTAGAAACTGACCTGAACCTTACCAATGACTTGACCGGAAGCCTTTTCATGATTTCAGCTTGGATTTCGAACGGAATGTGGTCTGACATTTTTGTAAGTGTGTACAACCAGAATAGAAATAAATGTTGGATTTATTGGTTCCGAGTGTTTGGACCAATGGGCTTCTTATTCATGCTGTTGGAAACGTAGAAGGCATAGCTGCAACACCAAACAGTTTGGACGATGGAACAAGAAGAGAAAAATGTTACGCGATCGCCTTGAAATCCAATTACTGCAAGTATGAAAGCATTTTACAATAATTAAAAAGACATATTTAAACTTAAGAACACTATTTTTGTCTAGAAAGCATGCATCTCACATTGTACAGATAGTATATATGAGTATTGTGCAACCAAGAAAATGTTACAGTTACATATATTGTAATTCTCTATTCGGCATTTTGCTAAAACACAAATTCCCTAAGCAACAAATTTGTGCTTTAAGAAATTATTTCACAAACAAGAATGCACCTGCTACTTCTTTAGGTATTACTATCTTCTAAATGCGTTTTCTCTTCTAAATTTTGTGCTTTAAGAAATTATTTCACAAACAAGCTAATTAACCAATTATCACAACAATAAAAATAATCATCACAATGCCAAGCACCCCCTTTCAAAACGCATTACCAAACACTTCTGAAACATATTAGAAATAACACTTACTTAATAATAGGGATAGTTCCAGAAGGATGCGTTGCTATAATTTATTGGAAAAATTAGGGTTAGGGTTTGTATGTAATTACAAGATTTAATTGAATTGAAAAAAAAGGCACGTGATTGAATTGGATGGTGCACGTGAGTAATTAGATTCAAGGATTTTAATGAGCCTATTATTGGGATTTGAGGGGAGATCTATGACAAACATAAGATATCTAAAAAACAAATCACAAGATCCCAACCATCCATCATTCTTTCATCCAACGGCAGAGATGAAATCTGAACATAACAAACAAGGGCAAATCAGTAATTCTACTTCTCTCCACAAAAGCAAAAAATATCTTCTATTCCTCTCATTTATTCAATCTCCTTTCTCTCTCATACAAACACACAGATCCCGTTTCTCTCTCATCACAGTAAAACCCGCCGCCGGAAAATCAACCACCGGATTATCAACCACCGTAAAACCGTCCTTCACATGAAATCACCAGAAAAAAACAGTGAGTTTAGGTGAAGGTGAAGATGTGACGTTCCAGACGCCGAACGGTGAATTCGAAAGTGAGGTCGGTGGCGATGGTTTTATCGCCGGAAAGTGATCGGAATTCCGATGAGGTAGCTTGGAGATGACGACAGTTCACCATGAGTTTGGAATCCTTTTAACAAGTTATTGTTTTGGGTGACCCCACCCCACCCCACCTACTGCTAGACAAAAGTTCATTCAATGTGTACCTGTTTAAATATCTTTTTTTTTTTCCTTTCATTGTTAATACTTTTGTTATTGCACTTTATTCATCATGGTGCATTACGTTAATAAGGTATCAAGTTAAAAATTATTGAATAAGATCCCAGGAAAGGTTTTTTTTTTTTTTTTTTTTTTTTTTTTTTTTTCATTATTAATCATTGTTATATTGCCCTACTCTTGCAAAAACTTTTTAATATTATGGAGCGAATGATTAAATCACGAGTGATTCGTTGTTGTGGTGTTTTGTTATGAGAAAATGTAAATCACGTGTGAACTTTCGCGAAATAGCCGCTCTACTATTTTGTAATTACATTTGTGGTATTGGATTCTTTGGTGCATCCCATGGGATTCATTGTGAATCCTATGGGATTCTTTGGTGCATCCCATGGGATACATTTGTGAATCTTTTTCATTATTACTTGTGATTTGTTATTTTTAAAAAATCACAAGTGATTTGTGAAAATGAGTAAATCACTATTTTTGAGTTTTATACTTTTATGTCACAGTTTTTTACGGGTATATATTTTTTTATATAATTGTTTAAATCATTTTATTAAAAAGTTGTATGTTGTTATATTTAAATCATTTTATTAAAAAGTTGTATGTTGTTATACAGAATTTCATGTGATTCTCTCTGATCCCTTGGGATTTATACAGAATCCCATGGAATTCTGTGTGTGATTCATCAAAAAAATCTTTTATGTGATTCATATATAATCCTATGGGATTCTGTATGAATCACATAGGTAATCTTTATGAATTACAAGTGATTCATCAAAGAATCTCATGGGATTCTGTATGGATCACATGGGATTCTTCTATATGAATCACAAGGGATAACATGTGATTCTCTCTGATCCTTTGGGATTCATCTAGAATCCCATTGGATTCTGTATAAATCCCATTGGATTTTCATTTTGCTTTATATAAACTGGAAGTACAATATCACTTGAGATTCTATTTTTACTGTGTAATGTTATGAGAAAAATCCTTGTTGACTTTGAATATATCTTGTTTACTTTGAATATATATCATGTTTGTTACTTATATTATGTTTGATCACATGGGTAATCTGAATCACATGCGATTAGGGAATCCCATGGGATTCAGTATGAATCCCATGGGATTCTGTATGAATCCATGAGAATCAGTATGAATCACATGGAATTCAGTATAAATCTCAAGGGATTCATTGTGAATCCCATGAGATTTTGTATGAAATAACAATGGATTCATTGTAAATCCTATGGGATTCAGTATGAATCTCAAGGGATTCATTGTGAATTCCATGAGATTCTTTGGTGCATTCAGTTAAATATTATAATATTAACTAGTTAGTGAGATTCTGGTTTATGTAAGACCTTTTGTTTGTAAGTGTTCATGAATTCAGTTAAATATTATAACATTTTTTAAGTATACTACTTGTGCAAATAATGTATCCAAGCGGACCATTTAGGAAAAAAACATTTTTTTTTTCAAAATTTTCGTCCAGAAAAATCCCACGGGATTCGTAAAGAAATCTCCTGGGATTCGTAAAAAGACGATTTTTTTTTTCAAAATTTCCGTCCAGAAAAATCCCACGGGATTTGTAAAGAAATCCCACGGGATTCGTAATAAGACGAACTTTTTTTTTTCAAAATTTCCGTTTAGAAAAATCCCACGGGATCCGTAAAAAAAATCCCATGAGATTCGTAAAAAGACGATTTTTTTTTTAAATTTCCGTCCAGAAAAATCCCACGGGATTTGTAAAGAAATCCCATGGGATTCGTAAAACAATCCCACGGGATTCGTAATTTTTTTTTTAAAATTTTCATCCAGAAAAATCCCACGGGATTCGTAAAAAAATCCCACGGGATTCGTAAATTGCCAAAATATGTTCAATATGTTGAATAATAACAAAACGCTGTAAGAAATTCGCGAAATTCATGCCCATCAACAAGAAAAAGTTACGAATCAAAATTAATGTAACACTTTTGAGCTTTCCTTTAGACACCTATAGTAAATATATTTTCGATCTCCATGCATCACTTTTCATCGTAAGCAAACCAATTTGCCATGGCTAAGATCAAAACAAGTATCACTTAAAAAACAAATAAGTCAATCTCAACCATCCATTCACCTTTCATATAATGGCTAAGATCAAATCAAAAAATAACAAATAGATTATAAAATTGGCATTTTAGCTCATTTAATATAAAAACCCACTTTCCACCTTTTTTAAAAAACAACATATCTTGCAAACGGTAAATCTTCAAGCTACGAAAAATACACCATCGCGACGAGAAAAAAATTATCTTTATATAGATATGCATTGTTATATATTTTCAACGATTTTTTTTTTTCAAAATTCCGTCCAAAAAATCCCATGGGATTCGTAAAAAGACGATATTTTTTTTTAAAATTTCCGTCCAGAAAAATCCCACGGGATTCGTAAAAATCCCATGGGATTCCTAAAAACACGAATTTTTAGTTTTCAAAATTTCCGTCTAGAAAAACCTACGGGATTCGTAAAGAAATCCCACAGGATTCGTAAAAAGATGATTTTTTTTTTCAAAACTTCCGTCCAGAAAATCCTATGGGATTCGTAAAAATCCCATCGGATTCGTAAAAAGACGAATTTTTTTTTGTTCAAAATTTCCGTCCAGAAAAATCCCACGGGATTCGTAAAAAGACGATAAATCATAAAGGATTCAGTATGAATCCCATGGGATTCTTTGGTGCATCCCATCGGATTTATTGTGAATCCCATGGGATTCTGTATGAAATCACAAGGACTATTTTTTTATGAATTTGCAATATACAATATTAATCTCAAGTTGAAGATAAGGAGACAAGAAAAAAAAAACTGAAAATTGAGATACAAAAAGGATTAAATGGTAAATTTAACTAAAAAACAACTTTTTTCATATGTACTTCCCACGTGAGTGGATAACAACTCTTCCACTTTATTGTATTTTATCTCTCATCTTAAACACCAATCTACTACATCTTCTTCCTCATCAAAATAGGCATATGTAACAAGCTTTACAAACAAAATCCATTTCTCGTCTTTCTTTCACGTTTTACTTATTCAAAACAGTAAAATCATTAAAAAGCGTATTATTAAAATAATATAACAAGGTGAAGTTACATGCTAATGATTTTAAGAAAAAAATTACTCCGTAGTTTCTTAGTTACAGTAATATTCATCAACATTCACTTCACATATTAACATGTTTTTCGTTGGCTAATTTCTTTGACTCACATCACAAATTAATTGTTACTAGCATATAATAATATAATAATCGACATGCCCTTTGAATAACGGTACATTCATCTGCACTCACTTCATATAATTAATTTTTATATAATTTTTTTTACTCATCGGTACACCCTACTTTTACACTTCCCAATGAAACTCATCTAGTCATCTTCAGTTCTTTACCATATCTTCTCACCCACCGTGATCCATAGACTTGGCAAGTTAATCTCCACGCCACCTCACCGGAAAAAAAAACGATCACTTTCCGGCGACAACCACCGTCACCGACCTCACCTTCGAATTCACCGTTCGACATCTCGAACGTCACATCTTCCCCTTCAATTAAAAGGACGGTTATTTTCTGGTGATTGTTTGTGAAAGATGGTTTTATGGTGGTTGATTTTCCGGCGGTGGGTTTTATTGTGATGAGAGAGAAACTGAATTTGTGTGTTTGGGGATATGAGTTTGAGGAGAGAGATAAGGTGTTTTTGTGCGTGTGTTTTGGTGTGAGTGTGTAGGAAAAGAAGGTTTTATTATAAAATATAAAGTGACTAAAATGCCCTCAGAATATTTTAATTTTAAAATGATAATTAATCTAAACCGTTGGATGGAAGGAGGATGGATGGTTGAGATCTTGTGGTTTGTTCTTTAGATAAATGTTGTTTCGTATAGAACTTTTCTCATTGGGATTTAGTACATCTACTATCAGGGGCGGTACCAGAAAAATTTTTAAGAGGGGGCAAAAGTTAAAAGTGTGTGCCAGTCGGGTCATGTCAATAACTCGACCTTAATTTGTTGCCATAATGAAATCGATTTTACTTTTAATGAAAGTGAATTTTTCGGTACTTGTTTGCATGCAAGAACCGAAACTAAGAATTGACGATGATATGTACAATATTATTACATGTTTTTCCTCATCGATATTAACACAAAGTAGTTGAAGCGAAAATAAAAAGTTTGATGACAAAAATTCACAAAACTATAGAGTAGCACAAGAATCGAACATTATATTTACGAAAGTGCAAATGTCCTTAACGACTTGACTATGATGCAACTATCGGATAAATTTTCACATAAACTATTTATCCATTTATGGGGGTAAAATGAAATTCTCTGATCAATCGACATTACTCGAGTGAACTTTGTGGGGGCAGCTGCCCACACTGCCCCCATTGTGGTACCGCCCCTGTCCACTATGCTAAAATATTATAAAGCTTTATATATAAATTAATTTTTTCATGTCACATCAATAAATTTTAGACCTTTTGAGTTAATAAACCTATTTCTACTATGTCATAAACATCTTAAAGCTTTAAAATTGTTTCTCACAACACATGCATTAAATGTCTTGAGATTATGAAGAGGTCTAACATCTAGGACCTTTTCATGTCACATGTGTATGAAATATAACTCAACTATGGCTAATATAAAACATAAACATTTTCAAGTTTTTTGGACTTATTCTTAAACCTCTCATAGTGGATGCTCCTATATCTATACTTATAGAGGTGACAATTTATACTCAAAGTAAAAAAATAAGATAATTTTGGCAAATTTGTAAAAGATTTGACCACATTTAGCACATTTTTTTCTTTTTTTTTGAAATTGGCATATATTATTCATTTAAAAATTAAATTGGCACAAACATGCACATATTTTTTCTCTCAATTGAAGAACATTACAATTGCTTTTAAAAAGAAACTTATAGATATAATATATTTATTTTTTAAATATAAATGAGGTGTTACGTTTGATGAATTTATTTCATCGTTTTGGGTCTTTTCTAAAACGATTCGTATAATATGCGCCCGTTTGGCCCGCGCCCGTTTAAGGCTTAGCCCGTTTGAACCGTGCCCGTGCCCGCCCGGCTCGCCTGTTTTGCCACCTCTATCTATACTACATATAAAAGCTTCATCGTGGTAGGATCTTACAACCTTTATCCGATTTTGTGAGACAACGAGTAGGATCACGATTTTCACATCGAGTACTTGTATAACTCTATTTAAAAAAAAAAAGAAAAAAAAGATAAAGATTGATCATATAATAAACGAATTGAAAACTAATAACTGTAGTTAATTATGCGTAACAAAACACATTGTCTAACGGTAAATGTGACTTAAAGCACGTCATCAATTTGTTCATATAACTTTTTCTTAAGGCACACAAGAATGTCCCAAAAAGGACTTATGTTGTGGCAAAAATACGCCCGTGTTTTTCTATATCCTTCAGAAACTCTTGCACTTCTTCTACAAACACCAGGCTATCCGATCCGCCTTGGTACTGTGGTTGCACACCTCGGGCAAAGTCTTTTATGATCAATATCATAAAGTTAACTCAGTCGTAGTGATGCTTTGTCCGTTAAACATTTTGCGTGAACATACCTGCAAAATCTGTTGTCAACATGTCCCTCGTATTACTTGGAGATCATAAACATTGGCATCAATGATTTTTGGCACATAAACATTTGAACCTTGTATCCAAAATACATAGGATTCAGTTCTTTAGAACTTTGTTGTGAAACTTAGAAAACTTATTCAGTTCTTTTATATGCTTATTGACATATTCTTTCGGCCAAATTAACTCATTTAATCAAACAAACACAAGGAATACGAAAGCAACCGAAAACAAACAATGATTTAGTGAATTCCATGGTCATGTACATACAACAATCAATCAAGTGTATTATAAAAGGTAGTGAGATATAAGACACGTATTCGATCTCCACCTCAGTATCATCTGTTTATGTTCTAATGATCATCACCTTTTTGCTCAAGGCAATTTATCCCATTAACATAAACCATTGGAGGGTGGTTTATCTCATCAAAATTGACCATTTAGCTTATTTATTCGTTCTTTTCATCTCTTTTATCGATCCCTTCATATCAAATTAGTATCAGAGCTATCATGAGTACTCAAGCAAACCAATTGACTCATAAACCTTCGTAACCCCTAAGTTATACGTGTCTACTAGCCTATCTGGAAGACACACTTCACCAAACTCGTCACTCTTACAATCAAACGAAAGAATCAAATAAGACCTATTTCTACCAAACAATCTAATATCATCAAATGCACAAAAATAAATAAACCCTCCAACATAAAGCTGGCCATCCTTCATATCGCAAGATTTAATTGCGGACGGAATGTTAGAAACACTTTTCCAAACACTTGCACTTAACGCATAAACTTCAACTTCCCAATCAACCGCCTTATAACCAATAGTACTGATTCTAACAAGCTTAGGGTCACTAGTATTAGGACAAACCCCAAAAACCAATATAAGTATGTCATTTATCTTATTTATTCATTCTTTTCATCTCTTTTATCGATCCACTTCTTATCAAATTAGTATTAGAGCTATTTGATTATAGGGTTTCAAAAAAAAAAAAAAAGTTTTAAAAAGTTTTTTACCGTTAATCATCGGAGTATTGTTCATGCGGTCGTAATTAATAAGGAATGGCAGCCAAGAGCTTTGAAGATAGGTTGATTGGTATTGCAGAGATGATGAAAGGGTTTCAATATAAAAGGAGGAATGTTTAACGCTGTTACAATCAAAATTGGAGGAAAGTAAACGTTCCAATCTAAAGTGAAGGAACATATTACACAAGGGCGTCAAGATTTTATTGTTGTTTGATAAGTTCTACAAAGCAATAGAAATAGCAGTACAAAAGAAGAAGAACAAATTGATACATGCAGCGCCGCAGTGGTAAAAGAAAAGAAGTATCAGGAGCGACAAGTCCATTCATCCGGGCTACAACAAAGCCAACGATCATATAAAAGAAGGATGGAGGCAAAGTTGTTTTGGAAGAAGTTTGTGGTTGCATCGAAGCCAACTAGAAAACTGTGGATCTCGCTTGGTAGATGATTGACTCAGAACCAACAGGTAATTGTCACACAAGCTGGCCACTTGTGAATGGCCAACCGTAACAAAGATAACCTGTAAGTCTAAGACCAACTCAATGAAATCCTGGAGAGTATAGTGTTTCCCCGGGTCGTTAAAGTCCCAACGAGGCTGAAATTGTGTTATGAAAAACGTTTTGGAATGAGTGACTTGGGAGTAGTAACCAGATTATGAATTTGATTGGTTGTTACACTACTGATTGCTTGGAATTGAAAATGAAAATTCACAATAAACAGATATAACAAATTTATAACACAAAATGCAATTAAGTAAAGTACAGGGGCTAAAAATGACAACTTTTAAACTACAGGGACTAAAAGTGACAAATTCCAAACTTTGGGGTGAAAAATGAAAATTTTGAAACTTTTAATATTAAAGAAAATTGAAATCTAAAAAGAAAATATTTTAATAATATTATACTAATTTAATATTAACTATTTAATTTAAACTAATTAATTAACTTAAAAACTATTTATATTAAACCTAACAATATTTTAATTACAATCTTAACTTAGAAAACTACAAAATTATTTTCTAAAAACCTAAAATTACTTCAAATATTTATAAAAATTAAAAAGAAATATTTTTGTCTTTTTGTGGATCTTTTATAAATTAAAAAC
>LBNU01001533.1:0-48800 GCA_014162995.1 Artemisia annua
CGTAGCCAATGCCTTCTTGTTGGTTATATCCTTGTGCCACTAGCCTAGCTTTGTTTCTAGACACAACATCATTTTCATCCATTTTGTTTCGAAAAACCCATTTTGTACCAATTATAGTTTGACTCTTAGGTTGAGGAACTAATGTCCACACATCATTCCTAACAAATTGATTTAACTCTTCTTGCATGGCTATTACCCATGACTCATCTTTAATGGCTTCGTTAATGTTTTTAGGTTCAATGGTTGACACGAAACAAAAGTAGTGACTTTCATTTTGAGCTTTAGACCTTAACGTTCTCTCGTTAATTTTACCTATGACATTATCTAATGGATGAGTTTTGGACTCTTTAACATTAACAATTTCTTTGTTTGTTGGTTCTTCTTCCATGTCATTTTCTATGGTGACTTGATTTTCCATAGCTTGACTTTCAACTAAGTCATCATCTACCAAAGGTGATGTCTTAGAGGGAGGTGGACTCTCGTCAAATGTTACGTTCAACGATTCCTCGACTCTTAAGGTTTCTTTGTTTAAAACAATGTGAGCCTTACTATTTTGTGAATATCCAAGGTAATCCTTGGTGTTAAGAATAAAGCATTTACTCCCAAATACTCTAAAGTATCCTAATGTAGGTTTTTTACCTTTATAAAGTTCATAAGGAGTTTTGTTTAAAAATGGTCTAATTAAGACTCGATTAAGAATGTACGTTGACGTGTCAACGGCATTACACCAAAACTTTTGTGGAATGTTTTGTTCGTTAAGCATTGTTCTACTCATCTCTTGCAAGGTTCGGTTTTTACGTTCTACTACACCATTAGATTGAGGAGTACGTGGAGCCGAAAAGTTATGAGTAATACCATTTTTATCACAAAAGTTTCCAAATTGAAATTCATTATCAAATTCACGACCGTGATCCGTTCTAATAGACACAATATTAGACCCTACTTGATTTTGAATTTTCTTACTTAGAATCTCAAATTTTTCAAAAGCTTCATTTTTACTTTTCAAAAATTTTGTCCAAGTATATCTTGAATAATCATCCACTATTACCAAAGTATAGAAGTTGCCTCCATAACTTTGTATAGCGGATGGACCAAACAAATCCATATGCAAAAGTTCTAGACACCTAGATGTAGAAACCATATTTTTAGCCTTATGGCTATTATGGACTTGTTTACCGACTTTGCAAGCATCACAAAAGTGTTGGTCGTATTTCAACTTAGGTAGGTTTCGAACTAAGTCTTTGGAGGAGAGGTTTTGAATTAGTCTCATATTAGCGTGTCCTAAACGTCTATGCCATAAAGTTGAGGATTCATCTAATGAAGTAAGACAAAGTTTGTCTTTAGATGTTTGATCCAATTTCATGACATATACGTTGTTCTTAAGGACACCTTTGGCTATGGTTATGCCATCTTTAAGTATCTTACTTCCATTTTCACTAAAAAGGACGTTATACTTATTACGGCAAAGTTGACTAATACTAAGAAGATTAAAACCTAAGTTATCAACATGAGCAACATCATCTATAAAAAGGGAGTCATGAGAGATTGTACCTTTTCCGATGATTTTGCTCTTAGCTTTACTACCAAACGTAACATTACCTCCATCACATTGGTGATATGTTGAGAAGAGGCTTTTGTTACCCGTCATGTGCCTTGAACAACCGCTATCTTTAATCCATTCATCCGGTTCCAAACAAACTTTAAGGCACACCTATTTTATGAAAAACACTCAAACATTTGGTCCCCAATTTCTCATGGGTCCATTTTGGTTAAACAATCCATTAATTTGACTCAAGTATGAAAATAGAGCATAGGGGTTCCATGACATGTAGTTTGGAGTTTGATGATGTCCAGGAGTGTTTTGGTTCCAAACATGTCGATAACTTGGTCGTGGATTGTAGTTGCTTTTTGGAAAGGGGCGTTTGGGAAAAGGTGTCTTAGGCTTTGGTTGAGTGGTTTTGGCTCTAAATTCATTTTTGTTAAGTCCTACTCCTGTTTTAACAGCAGGTTTTGTTTCATTTTTATACGTGACTTTAACAAATTTTGAACGGTTTGATGTGGAAGCAATTTTTGCTGCTGCAGACCTGGCGGAACCTTTGGGTTCAACGGGCGGAACCTTTATTTGGGTTCCGCCTGTTCCGCCGGCTGCTGTAGCAATTTTGCTAGTTTCTTGTTTAGTTTGATCTTTCGATGTTTCTAAGTTTGTGAAGCCTAGACCTGTTTTATCAAATGGAGATTTTTGAAGCTTCATAATTTCATCCGCACAAGAGATGCTTTTATCAAACTTCTTAAACTTTGTGGTTTGCTTTATTAGATCATTTTGAGTAACTTTTAGTTTCTCAATTTCGAGTTTAAGTTCTTCACATGATTTACACAATGTGTCGACACTTTTACTCTTTTCTAATCTTTTAGCCTTTTCTTTTAACTCATAAACTTCATTTTCCAAAAACTCCTTTTTGGTTTTCAAATATTTATTTTTGTTTATGATTTTTAGGCTTAGTTCACAAAGTTTGTTATATTCTATTTGTAAGGTATCATCATCAATGGATGAGTAAGATGAATCGGAGAGTACCTCATTTGAGTCATGAGCCATGAGAGCAACGTCATCATTCTTTGGCTCATCGTCATCTTCTTCATAGTCACTCCAAGTACCACTCACAAACGCTTGTTGTGATTTGCCTTTGGGTGGTTTTGGACATTCTCCAATTAGATGACTTGTGTCTCCACACCTATAACATTTCCTTTCAACTCTTCCTTTCTTATCGTCGCGATCTTTTCGGAAGGTTTTCTTGTCATCTTTAGGTTGCCTTACAAATTTTCCCCGTCTACGAAAGAACTTCTTGAAGTCTCTAACGGCCATGGCATATTCTTCATCATCACTATCGGAACTAGATTCTTCATCATCACTTGATTGAACTCTAGCTTTTAAGGCAATAGATTTGACTTTTTCCTTCTTGCCTTTAACTATTTCCGAATCTTTTTCCATTATCATCTCATGAACTTTGAGGTTTCCAATTAGCTCATCAAGTGACATGCTTGAAAGATCCTTGGATTCTTCAATTGCCGTCACCTTTGCTCTCCATTTCGGATGGAGTGCTCTAAGGAATTTCCTGACAAAATTCTTGCTACAAAAAGATTCATCAAGTGCTTTAAGTGAAGTAATAATAGTGTTAAACCTAGCAAATGCACTATCAATACTTTCATCTTCGGGAATAACAAATTGTTCATATTGTTGAATTAAAAGATCAATTTTGTTATCCTTAACTTGTGAATTTCCTTGATGAGTGACTATTAAAGATTGCCAAATTTCTTTAGCGGTTTTACACATAAAGACTCTTTCATACTCTTTCTTAGGCAAAGCATTATATAGCATCATTTTAGCTTCATTATTCTTAGCGATCAATTTCTTTTGATCTTCATCTTTAGTGTTCGTAATATTATTATCACCATCAACAATTATAAACCATAAATCTATATCTTTAGATTTCACGTAAGTTTCAAATCGGTTTTTCCAATAGATAAAACCATTTGCTTCAAAAAGTGGTGGTCTTTGCATAGATTGCCCTTCTTTGTAATTTTCAAAATCCATGGATCGTTTCAAGTTTTAAAACACAATATATTTTAAAAGCTTGAGTAACGTAGCTCTTGATGCCAATTGTGGAAAACTAGAAGGGGGGTTGAATAGTTTACCCGTTTTTAGTTTAATTATCTTTTGAAACTTTCCGTTTAATCAAAGATATGAACACAAAGACAATACACAATATGCAAGTATAAAGAAAGAAACGATCAAACCATGACACGATTGTTTATCGTGGTTCGGCTACAAGGAACTCTCTTTTCCTTGCCCTACGTCCACGCCCCGAGTATCCAACTCGAGAGTTTCTTTCACTAGTCAACAAGCTCCTTTATCCGGCGGAGAAAACCTTACACGTCGCTTACAATTTTACCGACACTAAGCTAGATGTCGAGTTCTTTACCAAGGGTACAACCACTCCCGTAACACTATGTATTTTAAGGCCTAAAATACTAACCGATCACAACTTATAACACACAATCAAATGAAGTGTAAACTACAAAAGTCTACACGATGCTAAGCTAACAAGTCTTGCAACGTTGAGTTGAATACTTGTAACTTTATATGTACTTGTGAACTTCTTTGCTACAAAAAGAGTATTCACAACAATGAGAGGTTAAGGGTTAGATGAATGTATGTGCAAAATATGATGAGAAGTGATAAAGAAAAATGCTAGCAAATGGCTTGGTATTTATAGCAAAACAAACTTCAAGCCTGGCGGATATGGCGGAACCCTCACAAGGGTTCCGCCCGTGTACCACGAGGGTTCCGCCAGGTCTGCAGTTATGTTTTGCCATAACTTGCCAAACCATCCAAAGTCACATCACATAAATACTTGGTCAAACACAAAACTTGTGTAAGAACCCTATGGAGAGTCAAACACACAAACCTTGTGTAAGAACATTGTTTAGTCAACCACACAATCTTTCCATAAATGTGATATGACAAAACTTACCATAAATGGTGATGTGACATTTCTAATTTAAGAAATATGAAAATGTTGTGTTTTATATGAAATGTAAATGTAGCAAAAATCTAGTTATGCAAGACTTTAAACTAAAATCATGTTTTACTAAAAACTAAAGTTTACACTTTGTCATTAACAAAACTTAGCAAAGATCGTAAAATATAAATAACGTTTTTAAGCGATATTTGTATTAACACACTCCAATTCGAGCTTTCGCGATTTCGCCGCTCGAATTGCGGGGGAGTATTAAGCAATAGATTATAAGGCCCGAGCCTGTCTGTGGGTTTGGGTCCATTAGGGTTTCTAGGTTATGTAACCTCTATATACTATGTCTCAATAAACATTATAACCTACGGGGTTTACATTATTCAACAAGATAGGTTAGTTGGCCCAAACCCAATAGTGGTTTGGGTCCATTAGGTTTAAGGTTTGGATTATGTTTACATTATTCAACAAGATAGGTTAGTTGGCCCAAACCCAATAGTGGTTTGGGTCCATTAGGTTTAAGGTTTGGATTATGTTACTTATTATTGAAGCTATGTATTTAGTATTCCCTTGATTTCTTTCATGGTATCCGAGCTTTAGGTAAGATCCAGTTACAAAATTTGCTATCCTCCGGTCTCAGCTACTCGCCGGTGATTCAGAGGGATCCTAGTTATCTTCGCTTTGTTTTTATTTTTATCAGGATTTTGTTTTTCATATTCAATGCATAAACCCTAAACCCTAGCCGTCAAAACACAAAAAAATATGTTGAGTTGCCTTCAACCAACCATATTTTTTTCTTCCTCATCAAATGTTTTCGTTGTTGAAGATAATTGTCGTTTTTCACAAATAGTTGGTCGCAAAATTGCCACTCCTACCTAAAGGCAAAGCAAGCCATGACGTACAAAAAAAAAGGGGGGAAAACGTCACGCAAAGGAGGAAGTCGCAAGCAATAAACAACTATGCTACCAAATACAATTATGCCTACGTTCAACCAAGCAACAAAGAAGATGATAGAAGAAAAGAAAAAGTGTCTTTCAACATATATTCCAGTTTGTCGGTTCGAATATCTCCCGTTCAAACTGCGGGGGAGTGTTAGATAGGTTAGTTGTCCCAAACCCAATAGTGGTTTGTGTCCATTAGGTTTAGGGTTTGGATTATGTTACTTATTATCGAAGCTATGTATTTAGTATAAATACACATGCTATCTCATATGTAATGCATTCAATCAATAAAACTATATTTGCTATCTTTCACTTTAATCAAACCTTATTTTTTCCCCCAAACTGGAACAAAATTAATAGCAAAATTACAAACCTTTTTAGATTGATGGGTTTGCTAATTGAAGTTGTCATAATCTTATGACTTTGAAAGCCAATGGCAAACATCCCATAATCTGAGAACATTAATACATATAAACATTAAACAAATTACCAACAAATCATAAGATTATGACAACTTCAATTAGCAAAACCATCAATCTAAACCCCCAAACCCAATTATATATTTGCAAATTTTACACATAAACAAACAATTAAATATAAACAGATGATTAATTATGGATATCATAATCAATAAATAAATCAACAACATACCATCGATCCATGGATTTAAGAGCATAGGGTTTTTGTGCTTTTAGGAAATTCGGTATTTTTTTTTTTTTTTTTTTTTTTTTTTTTTTTTTTTTTTTTTTTTTTTTTTTTTTTTTTTTTTTTTTTTTTTGATGATTTCAATGAAGTGGGTTGTTCATGTTGATGGGTTTCTATTTCTTTTTGGTTTAATCAGGTAAAGGTTAAAGATCTGTTATTGTGTTCTTGATGGTCATATTGATGAATTTGGTTTTGTTGAAAGAAAATTTATATTGGGCAGTCGATTTAACTTTAACCCCTGAACATTTTGTACTTTACTCCGTTTTTTTTAAGTTTATTTTTTTTTTTTAATATTTTTGACACATGTACTTTTTCACTTAATTTGCAAAAGCAAACGAATTTTTATAATTTTTTTTCTAAATCAAGAAATATACTTAGGGGGTTTTGGGTTGGTGAAATTTAAATAAAGGGTTTAAAAATTATGTGGGTTTTTGTATGTTGTAGGGTTAAAAAATGGGGATTTTTAAATTTAATTTTTTGTTTGTTTGTCCGGAGAACTAGAATGTAATTTAAGTAAATTACTTAAACACCATTTGAAAAAGTCAATCATTAATTAATAGCTCTAGAAAACTATGTGTACAGTGATTTATTTAAGAGGGTATTTTGGTATTTTACTATAATATAATTAAAATATAATTAGTGTGGCCCCATTGGTTTTTTTAATGCATCACTCAATTGATGAGTTAATAAACCATCACTTTTACGGTCCCACCCCATTTAAACCCTTTCTTTTTGACATACCAAACATGATCATTATTGGATTTTCTATTCAAACTCCTCAAAATACCCCCAAATTAACCCAACCAAATAGCACCTTAGGTTTTTTTTTAACCATATTTAAAATAAATAAATAATAATTTAAAAATATTATTTAATAAGAGAAGATTGAGTTTTTTGAAATGCAAAAATCCCCGTTCAATGTTTTGTTTTACTATATAAAAAAGATGTAAGAAACTTTAAGTTTATTAATTACGAAATCAGAACTAATTAAGGTAAATTATAAGATCAATTAACATATTTAAATGCATTTGCAATTTAGTAAAAAAGCTCAGGATAAATCTTTTATATAATAAAAGAATTACATCATTTCGGAGTGTTTCTAAATTCTTGGAATCTTTTTGGAGTCCGGCCACGAGGTTTGCATATTAAGTACCAAAAGCAATTCTTACTTTAACTAAACAGTTATCAAAACAATCTTAGTGAAAAAAAAATTGGACCAATAGGAGACCTCGATTTTGCCACGTAGGCGAAATCAAGCAATATGATTGGCCAATAGAAAGTCAAAATTGAATTGATTTTGGTCAAACTTTAATAAATTTTGTGGAGAATTTGATTAAGGAAAAAAATGCATAAAAATATAGGTGTCAAATTTATGAAAACAAAAACTTAAAAAAAGAGAAAGTAATTAATAAAACTTTAGTGGTTGAACTTTAAATAAATTATGTAGAGCTAAGTGTAAAATTACAAGTTTCCATGTTTTCTAATAACTTTAGAAAAAACACAAATAACCCCTTACACTTTGTACCCCTTATACTTTATAATATTAACTTTGTTTAAAATTACATGAGTATTAGTATTAATTTTTAGACTTTCATATATTAAAATTACAAAATTTGGTAAATATGTGAATTAGTTTTAATATTGTTAGTTTTAGACTTCCATCTATTAGAATATTTTTTTAAAAATAATGACTCATGTTATTCTATTTAAAAGTTTAATTCATGCGTACACGGGTTTGAATATTAAATACGGGTAAATTATTAGTAACGGGAATATAAATATCGAATGGTAAGCACGAGTTACTGTGATATGAAAATAAATATACGCGATTCTATTTATAACAACGACCCATGAAAATAAATATATGCGTAATAGTTGGCCGTTGTAAAGGAATTAAACTATGTACATGAGAATTATTAAGCAAGAATACATAATTTTTAATCAAGTTATTACGTTACTATATTGCGATAATGTTATTGAGTTTGTAATCACGGATGTGAGATACAACCATTCTTCTATACTTATGATTTATGTGTTAACCTCTTTTTGCTTCTGGATGGAATCCGAAAGAGACCTCAACAGAACTTTGGCTTATGCCTTATCTAGCTGATAGTTTTTAGTAACTTTTTTTATGGTTTAACTTTTTTTGTCATACACACCAACTTTTAGTAATGTTTTTTTAATGTTTTATTGAAAACTTATACACTTAATATTTGTGTTTTTACTATAAACACACTAAGCTATGATAGAAATAGTTGTGAGTTCACAGGTTTTTTACTAAGCTTCTCAAAAAAACTTATAGTTTTATCATAAACTTATTGTGTTATGGTAATTGAATAAGCCAATAAGCACCTTTAATAAGCATAACCGAACACCCCTGTAGTTCTAATCTGAATTTTTCTTATTTGATGTTATAACTAACTTTGTTGTTATCCTCACTATAATGCAACATGTAAGTGGTTTTTGCAGTTTTATGATCTTATCACACATGCTAAAGTGTAATGCAATTTGTTGTGTGCGTTTTTTAGAGGAGGATTAAGTATCAACACATGATTGTCATGGAACACTATGGGTATCAACCAACGGTCTAAAATATGGGTATCTTTTATACCTTGATGATTTAGGCCAATTGTAAAGAAAGTTGCACTAAAGTGAAAGGTCGGTAAGGATTCGAACAATCCTAAAAGACTTACGAATGCACTATTTGTCATTTTTTTCACGCATTTATTTTACTTATACGAGTAATTATAATTTCCCTATATAGTTCGGTCTCAGACAAAAATTATTTTTATACATTATACATAAACGTAAGAGTTATACCCATTACATTTTTATTTATTTTTTTGTTTCTCTTTATGTAATAAAGAAGCTATAGTGTAAACATCTATGCTAATTTGGTAATTTTATGATCAAACATGAGAAGTAAATAGCGCAAAGTTATAAAAATACAATTTTCCAAATAAAAAAGTACATTAGTAAACGTGGTATGATGGTTATTCATAATCAAGGGAATCAATCAATCTTCAAAGCTATCTAAATATGCTACATATTTTAACGAAAATATAAGTAAAAGAAATACCACAACACATCGTAAATTGATCACATGGGTTTGCAAAACTAAAAGCATATATCACTAACATCTCATGCAAGTCAAGTATCATCATGTGATTTTGCTTGAATAATAAAATAATTTTTAATCCAAAAGCATTCTCCTAAAATAATAGGTAGATTATAACATAATAAATATGATTTTGTATTTTTAATCTACCAAGTAAAACCAATTGAAACATGTTAAGTGATTCATTTCTTAATCGATAATAATACATAATCAAAATAAAATTTTAAAAACTCTGTGCGTGCACAGGTATTATAACTAGTTATATTACTACATGTTAAACAGATGTGCGATAGGCACTTGTTAGACAATCCCATACCCATAGTCATAACTCAAGAACCGAACCAAACACAAACAAATCTAGTTGAGATCCGACAAAACTGTTTGACTTTGTAGTTCTATTCAGACCAAATCCACTATGACACACACACATACTTTATAGACTATTCAAAACCGTGTTATTCGTGTTATTAAATTCCCATAACTCCCTCTCTTGTTTTCTTCATCTACCTGTGTTTTCTAGCCTCCTAAAAAAATGAATTCATCATCATCAGCAATGACGTCAGCAGCAGCTGTTGATCCGATCACCATCGTTAATCCAGTTGATGATAATGATAATGATAATGAGGATGTTTGTAGTATATGTCTTGATGCTTTTGATTCTTGTCATAACCCTTCAACTGTATGTACCTTTTTTTTTTTTTTTTTTTTTTTTTTTTTTTTTTTTTTTTTTTTTTTTTTTTTTTTTTTTTTTTTTTTTTTTTTTTTTTTTTTTAAATTATAGTTTTAGCATTATGAGTTTTTGGATCTAATTTTTGTGTGGAAGTGTGTATTATTGAACTGTATGATGAGGATGAGAGAATCTGAACTGTTTTTGCGATCATTTTGCTGCGAAAAAAAGGCGAATAGCGAGTATAGGTTGATCTGTTGTTATAATGTATGATCTACTATATAAGACATAGTCGCGGCATATTTATTTTAGAAGGTTTAACTAGTATTGAGATTTTTTTAGCTTCGAGAGGATAGGACTCCCCGGAAAATGGTTACACAATATGATCTGGAGCATAGGCTCGACATTGCCTTCTCATTGTCCTTAGGGTAGGGGACTAGGGAGTGTGGACTGGTTAGCGTTTCCTGCTGTTATCAATGTTTTGCCTAAGACTGATACTGACATTTTTAGCTAGTGCTAAACACTGTATTGGATTTTGTAATTTTTTGGTGGATGTGGCACTGTACGTGTAATAGGGGAAATTGGTTATAAATTATCGTCAAGTTATGTGTGAGAAGCATAAAGGAATTATATACGAAGTAATTATCTTATTGTGTTTTTAAAGATTTCTCAATAGTTATCACTTAAGTTGCATGAAGTTTGGGAGAAAATAAAATAAGCGTGACAATTAGCTGTTTATTGTTTGACTTAACAAAGATTAGCTGTTTATTGAGGTGATAATTGCGTGTTTAGTGTACATTTGATCTTAATAGTTTGTATAGCTGTCACTAACCATTATGCTCTCTTCTCCTCACTTAGGTAACCACGTGTAAGCATGAGTTTCATCTCCAGTGTATCCTTGAGTGGTATGATCTATATTTTTGACATTTTTTTTTCTTTCTAATATTGCTTGTTTTATGACTCTCGTACTCAGGTATTTTAGTTGTTGATTGTTTTCTTCAGGTCACAGAGAAGCAAAGAATGCCCAATTTGTTGGCAGGCGATCGTGCTAAAGGATCCAGCCAGGTACAATGTGCATATCAGTAAAATAGAACACTATACTAGTTGAGGTTTTGTTTGATTCGACTTATTGCGCTACAAACTATTGGTACTTAACTGAGTTGTACGTGTACTTGATAGAAGCTCGTATACTGAACTATTACATTTAGAAAAATCCATTTTTACTTCAAGCATCAGTAGGCTGATTGTTTAAGCGTATTGATTACACAATCAGAACCAGATACGAGTCTTACAAAGCCAAAATACAAAAGACTTAAAATTTCTCTTTTGGTTATCTAGGTAAACCAACCACAAGGGTGTTCTCTCATCTGCCACTATAAAGTGTTAAACGCGTCTACATGATTTTGTGATGTGTGGAATGTGGGAATATCTGTTCTGTAATGAATGTAAATAATAATTCATATAAGGTGGATACTATAAAGTTGCTGGTTTACTTATCAGATCCACATCACATAATTAACGTGGAAATAAACTGACATTCTTAACTAACTTGAAGTAAAAAGAACTTAATATATCAACTAGAAATTCACTCGGAGGAGCAAAACCTAAAGACATTGTGATGAATTAATATAATTGTAACGAGTGGGTGAGGTGAAGGTGGATTATTTTATAGTCTTATAAATAAAGAGAGGAAGGCAGAATGCACTTTCGCTTAAGTACTATGTATTTAAGCTGTTGGATATTACAGGAGGAAGTGAAGGTTATAAGTCTATAAAAGTTCCATGTTTACATTTTTGTCAAGAAAGAAATTAAGTGAAAACCTATCGTATTATCGGGATGACACATTACATGTTCAACAAATTTTAAGCAATTAGGCATAGTATGGATATCCTTAGTAGAGATATTGGGATGTGGCATTGATTTCCATGTAAATTTTCATCTAGTTGACAAAATTCTAGTTTTCATAGCATCTATTAGTTTTCATAGCATCTAAAATGCGAATGGAAGAGCGGGGATCTTGTGGATAAGATGAATAGACAATGAGCTTTCTGTATCATCTTCTACCTTACTCTTAAACAGACCCATAATCCATTTTGGATTTATTGACGACATATGTTTTGGCTCCAAAGCTTCATGAAGAATTTTAAATAGACTGTAGTCTAAGGAAGTACATGCAAATCAATGTCACATCTTAATATCTCCAATGACGATTTTCGTTATGCGTGGTTTCTTTGGATTTGTTGCTTAACATGTTATGTGTCATTGTGATATCTATAGGATATTTTTTCACTAAAGCTTACTTTTTTTGAAATAGTTTAGATGGAGCTTGGGTTAAGGTTTATGACTATTACTTCCTCTCGTACCATTAAACCCCTAACCACTATATGTGTTGATACATAATCTGGCGCGGGCTGGATTTGACGACTCTCCCTGGGCCGTTCGTCGTCTTCTCGAGCCCTGGGTAGACCTGTCAACAAATAGAACCCGTTAGGAGTGGACCCGAGGCCGTAGCCCCGGGATCCACCTCCGACGGTCAAGTTAGTATCGATGCGATATAGCATTCAAGAAATTAGGTTTAGAGTAACCTGTTGTGTTCTGTTGTGAAAGGAATTCCAGCCCTATATTTATAGGGCATGGATTAGGGTTTAGGTGTAGAGTGGGCCGCTGTCTGCCGGGCCTGGCCCATTCCAGACTATACGTCCACAAGCCCCCCAAGTCTAGTGTGACATAGTGCATGGTTATGTTATGCTAGACTTAAGTTCTGTTCATGGTCGCGTAGGCCCAATCAACCATGACGGCATGGCCCATGTGTGCGCAACTCAGGTGTGCGCNGAGCAAAAAAAGAATCTTTGCTTGTTTACTGCTCAAGGACATTTGATTCCTGTGCATTTCATAATTTGTAGAAACTCGCGCGCGTCTTTTCAACACCAATAAATACTTTTTTCGTCTGGTAGACCCCTGAAGTAGTTTATTCTTCTTTAAGTCCCAGGTGTCCAACCATGTACCTACATGTCTCTTTCATGTAAGAAAAATATCGTTTCCGTTAGTGATACAAGCAAGTCAACAACCCATTATGTAATGACTCCAGTTTATATATGAACCTTAATGATTCATGTACATTTAACATGCCATTTTGAATCTAATTCTTATTGCATATTAACTATAATAAATATGTTGCCTTCTCACAGTCACGAGGCTAGATCTAGTTGTATCACTTGGCAGTTGCCGAAACCTGCTGCCGGTTTCATTTTATGAGATTTCTCAGGTACTAATTACTTGATGGTTCATTGGTAATAGGGCGTGGGGCTTGGCGCAAAGTTTTACAAAGCGACCATCTCCTGATGGTGAAAGGCGTTTGGTTGTATGCCATTAGCGGGCTGGATTCCACTTCTAATCAAGGGGCAGAGGAGTTTTGGGCCGAAGTTGAGATGTTATCTAAGTTAAGCGGCACTGATCACTTGGTGTCTTTGATTGGTATTGTAATTGACTGGCCAAGAAAATGATCCATTAATTTATGAATATAGCGCCGTGGAACCCTTGAGATCACTTCCAAACGTGCAAACTCTCTGTCCAGGGGACCGAATCAAATATGCTTAGGGCCGCTCGTGGCTAGATTCTTCAACAGGCCTACTGGGTATTACGCATGGGAGTTATACATCGTGATATTTCAAGAGCTCAAATATATGCCTAGATAGCAGTGGCCTGCTAAGACTATCGGATTTGGGGCTAACCAAAAATATGCCCAATAAATCAGCAGTCCACTTACGTCAACACTGTTGTAAAAGGACATTGCGATCACTTTGATCCGGCATTACTTTTACACAGGTAAGCCTGACAGGAAATCCGATGTGTATGCCTTTGGGGTTGTACATTTGAAGTCTTGTGTGGAAACAAGCCAGTAGATGGAAATTTTGATGGAGCGAGCAATTGGGGGTCTGGCAAGATGGGCTTCAAAACTCATGTTAAGGAAGGTAGCATAAGCCAGATTGTCGATTCTAGCTATAAAGGGGGATTATCCCCTACAATGCTTAAAGGAGTTTGCACGGATAGCAGGACCGCGTGTTTGATACCCATCCTAAGCACCGTCCTACAATTGGCCTGAGGTTGTGTTTGCGAACTAGAGTCTATCTTATTTGCCTCACAAGAGAAAGCCAACACTACATGGCAGGCTGCAAGGAGCGTCACCCGTATTTGGTGGGGGAAAGCTACCGATGCTTTGTCCTTTCATCCGACTCAGGTATCATGTTATCTCCTAGTTTCTTATTTATTTGATTTACAACCATCTCTAAGGTTGGCCTAGGTTTTTGGTAAGGCGCCCGAAGTTAGTATTAAGAGACCCAGGTTTCAGAACTCGTTTGGTTTGTTTGGATGGCCAGGGAAGAGGTCCCGAAACGGGCCACAGGGCAATACCGATTAGACCACGTACATCAGCAACCAATAAGAGAGATTTTACCCGTTTTTTACCCTTAATTTGCAACACCCCAAAGTAAAAAACTAGCAGGCGGTACCCGCGCGTGCAGCGGCGGGTACCTGTGATTAAAGATTAAGCGCCAACAAAATGAACCATGAGGAACCGATAACAGGAAAAAAAAGTTGATCCATCAGACCCAGTTCACCCGTTTGTTCCCGACCGGCCCTCCCCCGTTCGTTTTTTAAACGACTTTTACTAGCTAACTGAACCGATGACCGCTCGGATTCCCGGTTGAACCCGTTGGGTCCGGTCCGGTTTTCAAAATTATATGGTTTTTAACAATCAACTTGTTAGCATATATATAAATTGCTATAAAGCTTTGTGCTGTTTTATTTGTATTGTACAACTGTGTATAAAAATGTTTACAAAAGCTAATATATTGTACTCCCCCCGTTCTAAACCCCTGTCTTATAAAGTGGGGACTTGCTATTAAATCTCAAAACCATCTCAAATTAGATATTCCTCTTCCTCAACTAAATTCTCTTTTTTCTTACTTAAATGAAAAAATGAACCAATTTTTTGAGATATTCCAAAAAAGAGAAATGGTGACAATATTTTTCGAGCGGAGGGAGTTATGTTCTTGTTTAAGACTTTTGTAACATTTAATTGGAGGAGGGGATTTTGTGTGTAGCTATTTGTTTGTACCAAATGCTTGTACTATATTACATCTTAATTTAAGATTAAGATTTCTTTGACAATCTATTGGAGGAGAGTGGCTTGCTGTATATTATGTCGTATAGATATATATTTAAATAAACGACAAAAAAAAAAAAAAAAAAAAAAAAAAAAAAAAAAAAAGTTAGTTTATGCCCATACCATAGTTTTATCATTTGCCGTACTATTCTCATGACTTGTTTTGTTACGTGTAGAATCTAGAAAGGAAGTTTTAAAATTCTTGGAGTGCACTTTAATAGGTATTCAGGTGAAAATTGTATTTAGCCTTGGATTTTAATTACTATCACATTGCTACCCGAAATTTCTCTTGACGCTAATAAGATCGATCGTGGAATATTGTTTTCATCATGTACAAGGTACCATGTCATTATAGTATCTACTGACATATTCATATGGTTTTCCAGTTGCTTAAACTCCCACTTGGTTTCTCTTTTCAGGGAAGGGCTACAAAATGGACATGATATAGCAATTTCTAAAATGCTCACTGTCACCCAAGAGTTATTTGCAACAGTATAGAACGAAGCGCATCAATAACTTGTAAAGCTTGAACATGATAATTGGGTCAAGGTTGTTGGATATTGCATCAAGATCAAGAAGCTGTTCCTCATATTGAGTTTGCGCACATTCAAGACTCGTTCACTTAATATTTTGGGTATGAGTCTTCTTTTTTCAGCATATTGCAACTCGTGGGACTTGTGACAGATTTTAAGAGCAGTTGCGATCACTTTTCTTACCTTTTTTATATCTAAAATATATGAATTGATGATTTATATTCTAACAAACACTATGTTATGTGATCTTTGTTTGTAGATCCTATGTGTACTCTTTTGACTGGAATAAACGTACAAAATAATACTAGGTATTGCTAGGGTTACTTGTTTACCTTCACAAGCAGGGGCCTCCCATTCGGATCAGTACATTTGTGATGTAAAACCTGGAACTTCTCTTAAGATGAAAGTTCATTGCCCCAAACTTGTCAGGTTTTGGGATTCAAGTAATCACCGAGACGGGACTCATTCATGATGATAATGTTGTGGGAGTATGTAAGTACATAGCCATTTTTTGAATTCTCTCATTTTTGTCTGGTGCTCATTTGTTGAAGTCCCTGACAAATTTTGTTTCATAAAAAAATTTCAATGGTTAAACTTTAAAAAAACAAGGAAGAAGTTAATTAGTTGCATATATGCACTTTAACATCATACTTGTAATTTTATATTCTTGGATTGTTGATAACTAAGCGGCTAATACTTTTTATTTGCACAGAGAATACATTGCACCAGAGTTCTCCAAACAATGCTGGTGTCAACTAAGTGGTGAGTCTATTGTTTTGCCGTATTTTGGTTTTGGAAACTATCATTGGCGTAGACGAATATTGGTGACTCCCCGAACTTTCGAGAACCCAACGTTCAAGCTAAGAATGATTACGACTTCTATCAATGGCAGAGTCTTGGGTGCTTGTATACCTTGAATTATCAGATGAGACTAATTCAATATCAATTACCAAAGAATATGGAAATGTGTGCTCCAAGATTGTTTTTTTTTTGTAATAGGAGGTGGTACGATGCATTGTCAATTTTTTGTAGGTTGCAGTAAAATTTGGAAGAGGAACTTATTCATCATAATTGATCCAAAATGGATGTCGATTCAAGTTTGATGAAAAGAGTTGCCGAACATCGGCGTGTCTGCCTACCCACCATAATCCAGCGACAAGCCAACTATGGAGGAAGTCTGTTTCGATATCGCTGCTTACTGACAACTCATCCCTCTTTTTTGAAAATTGCGAGCAAACACTATTACAACGGTTAAAAAGAACCAATTAAGCTTGGGAGGGCAAGAAAGAATGGGTAAAATATCATTATAATGATTCATGTGAAGAGCCGCTTATGGGCTAATGCGGTTGATTGATGGATCATTTTAATACTCGGGCAGATGATCATGATACCGGTGCGTTGAAGGTTTATATCAGAATTTATGCCCCAGGTAGCATTCATTGGTACGTTGGCAAAAGCGCGTTATATTAACTCATTACAAGCCATCGTTGATAAATTTTATACAGTGTTCAAGGATTTCAAACCATACCGACCAAATGACAATTCTCAATCCCATATAAACTATTTCCTAACCTTGTATGCGTATCTCCTTCTAATTACTAATTTGATATCCATTTTGCTATACTTTTTCTTAATCTAACATTTTTTTTCAAGTAACCTTTCCATTTTTATTGATAAAATCAATCCGGATCTTATTACTACTCGCTGCTTACTGTTCCAAGATATTGCGACATGAAGAGGTTTTGTTCAGGCGTGATGCGGAGATACCGATTATGCTGAAACCAATCAGCCATAAAGATATAAGGGTTGTAATGTCGTAGATATCATGCGTGAAAAAGAAAATCACAAACTGAATAAAATATGATTTTTAAGGACATGTAGATAACTGATCTTTTACATAAATTATCCCCTTATATGTAATCACGCAGTAAACAAGCCTTTTATAACAGATCAGAATGGAAGCACTTCTCATGAAAATATATTACATTGGGTAAAGAGAGAAGGGATTTTTCAAACAATCTCTTTCTGTCTCTTCCCCATTATAGTTTAGTATCCAAGACGAGACGACTTACCAAAATTTTAGTCTTACAAGGGCAACCCAAGTTTTTATATAGAACAACACCAAATAATAGTTATTGCAGGACGCTGACAAACCTTCCAAGCCATCGATGTGATGGAAGATTTGTTCATCGGTAAACGTCACTTCGCTAATTTTCATCAGTAAATTTTCTCATCTTTCAACTCCATCCCAGCGCAACAGCATCAGATCCTGTTCTTGGTTAAAAAAAAAACAAAAAAAATCAATCAAAAAATATGAGACGCAAGTTTTTAGAAGAAATAATGCTGAATAACAGCAATTTAAATGTAATTACTACGATACTCCATCCAACACATACACCAAAATTTCTGATATGAAGGGAATTCTCAAAACCCATTATACACAATTCAGACGCATTAAACAAATGGGTGGATTGGTTTGTGGTAAAGGGTCAGACGGTTTGGGGTCAAAACTTTAAATTTGTTGTTGTCAAAGCAAGTCGAAATAAATTAAAGCTGCTTATAATACCATGTCATTACAGAAAACCAATCTAACTTTTTTATTAAGCCAATTTAGGGACGCTTTAATTATAAGTTTGATACCAGTTCGATGATTTTCGACCATTTGACCAGGATCACTACTGTTCTTTGTAGTTAATACCTTAGCTTAATCCATCGACCCGTTTAAGATACAGCCATAACCAATGTGTCATTTACTGTTAAATATGTCAAAATTTTCACCTCTACTATAAATAATGACTTTTTTTTGATTTTTTTCCTTAAATGAAAAGAAACAATGCAATAGTAATCAGTGAGAAAATGATGTGGCACCTGAAAGATCCACCCATCCGAAAACCGAAGAAAATTAGAGATTCATAGTTTCTAATTCGAACTCACGTTCCTAGCAGTACAGGCAGACATGTTCATTGTAGGGGAAGCTTTGCCACATTATTCTTGTGAGCTTTTTCCTTGTGAATTTTTTTGTACGTCCACATTATTAGATGAAGCGCAGTTCTTTTTAAAGGTTTGTCAAACCGATTAAACATTCTAGCAACTCCAGCAATTCCTGACTCATTTCTTCTGAAGCCTGCTTAATCTTTAACTGGACTATCTTTAGCAAGTAATTGTCGCTTTAAACCTTTGAGTGTTTTTGGAGTTGATCTCCTTATACCTACCAAAGATATCAAATCACTTCAGAACTCCAAAAATAGGATAATCAAGCTTTAAAATTGTGGTTAGATTGCATAAGAAAGTACAATTTTGCTTACTTGCTGAAAGCAGCAGGAAAGCCTCTAGATTTAACAGACTCTGGAGAAAGCAGCATATCAGCTGCTATGGTCTTCCAGGACTACCAGTTTGGCTGGACTGGCTATTGCACAACTCTGCAAATAGCCATATATGTTACAAATAAAAAGGGATTAAATATAAATAAAATTGACAATTAATCTAAATCCTTGAATAAAGCGAAAAAACGCTCAAGAGACTCCAACCCTTTTACCCGTTCGGCTTAGTTACCATCCCTTAAGTCCTAATTTTATTGACCCAACTTTGGATTACAATTTACAAATTGGACCCATTCATTTAAATCTCATAAACTCAAAGGCTTCCACCTCTAAATGGAACCATCAATTTTAATTTAATGGAACATATAAGAAGCAAATGTTCAGAAAAACCTTTGGGCCTACCGGCTGATTGAACCCACAGATGGTGAGTTTTGATCACATGAAAGAGGACCATCGAACGAGAACTAGAACTATCTAGATCTATCATGTGATGAAGCAAGCCTAACTATGGAAATCTTCAAGGGGTGAGGTACATTCTTGTCATTTGCATTTGCCTAGGTGAACTCGTGACAGGACCAACTCCAGAAAGTTTGTTTCGTTCCTTCTTGCCTACTAAGCGCATGCTGTGTGCAGCTGCCTCGAAAGTCCTCATAAGTTGTTCTTCAAAATCAGGAATTCACGTGTACTCGACATCCTAGATATCAGGTGTATATTGGAGAAACGGAGAAGACAATATAAAAATAAAGAGTGCCACCATTTACTTATTAGAACGCTAACGTCGGCTCAACTTTCAGGATTCCTCGTTTCATGGCGAACATGCCCACAGACCTCATGCTTCTTTCATCCTCACCATAGATAGAAGCTCTTGGACTAAGTTTTTTGGACCAATAAACAAATAGTACTCACATTTGGGTAAGTAATAGCTGAAATTTGTAAGTAACAAAGGTACGAGAAATTATACATGGATAAGCTTCCACTTAGAGCAGGCAGGTGACCACTTAATTTAATTTAAGCAGCTTAACAGAAATCTAAAGATTTAAGCAAAGCAGAAGCATTCATTAGCGACGTATAAGGTATATTGAGTATTTGAGTGTTTCAACGCACTTTCAACTTTTTTGACTGAAGAGGGGATCGTCATTCCCTTTGCTAAGGGTATTAGATGAAAACAATTGAATAGCTTCGTTTTCTGATATATTAAATCAAAATTTCTCAATTAAAAACTAGGGTAGAATCATGCCCATATCAATTAGGCTATCAATTGATGCTCTCCATTTTCATTAATAAATTTCTTATACCAATATGTTTGCTTCCTGTCATCGACAATTGATCATTCAAAGATTTCCTCAATGCCTACAAAATGGCTAACTTTGACATTTTTCATGATTTATGTTTTCATAATCTCTTATGCCGAATTCTTAATTTTGTACTTAGCTTAACCATGTAACACGGAAACACGGTGGGCTGGTAATATTTATTAGAATAAAATTAAGATATTCGCATTAGGGATTTATGAAAAAATCATAAACATGAAAATGTCAAAGTTAGGCTCATTTTGTAGCATTGGAGAATTCTTTGATATGATCAATTGTCTAGACAGAGCAACCCTATTTGGTTAAAGAATTTATAAGATAAACATGGCATGACATCAATTTGATATCCTAAGTTGATATGGCATGATTCTACCCTAGTTTTTAATTGGAGAAATTTTGAATTTAATATATCTTAGACACGAAAGCTATTTCATTGTCTTTCATCTATACACTTACAAAGTTGGAACGATCCCCCTCTCACGTCAAAAAAAGTTGAAAGCTGCGTGAAACACTCAAATACTCATTATACTTATACGTCGCTAATTGAACTTGCTTCTGGCTTGTTAATTCTTAGATTTCTGGTTAAGCTGGCTTAATCTAATTAGTGGTCACCTGGCTGCTCTATGTTGAACTTATCCATTATATTCCGCTCTTTGCTTAACTTTACAAAATTTCAGCTATACTTTCAAATGGAGTACTTATTTGTTTATTGGTCAAAATTAGTCAAGGCTTCTTTTATCTATGTTGAGGATGAAAGAAGCATGAGGGTCTGTGCCAATGTTCGCCATGTAACGAGTATCCGAAGTTGGCCGAGTATCTATAGTAAATTGGTGGCACTCTTTATTTTTATATTTGTCGTTCTCGTTCTCTAATACTAACCTGATATCCTAGGATGTCGAGTACACTTGTTCTGATTTTGGAAGAACAACTTATGGAGGACTTTCGGGCCAGCTGCAACCAGCATGCGCATATAGTAGCGAAGGAACAAACAAGACTTTCTGGAGTTTGGTCCTTCAACGAGTTCATCCTCAGAGCCATATCAAATTGAACAAGAAATGTACACTTCACTTGAAATTTCACTAGTTTAGGCTCTGCTCATCACATGATATTCTGATATTCTAGTTCCGTTCGATGTCCTCTTTCATTGGATCAAAACTTCACATCTGTGGGTTCATCAGGCCGGTAGGCCAGGTTTTCTTGAACATTTGCTTTTTTCCCTCGTATAATGTTCCTTAATTAAATTTGGATGGTTTCCATTTAGAGGTGGCAAGCTTTGAGTTTATGACCGATTTATGATGGTCCAATTTTGGTTAAATTGTAATCTTCAAATGGGTCAAATTAAAAATTAGCTTAAAAGGGGGATGTAACTAGCCGGAACGGGCTTAAAAGGTTTTTGAGAGTCTCTTGAAGCGTTTTTCGCTTTATTCAAGGATTAAGATTATTGTCAATTTATTTATATGTAATCTTTTTATTTGTAACACTAATATGGACTATTTGCAGAGGGGTTGTCAATAGCCAGTCAACCAACTGGTAAGCCTGGAAGCCAATAAGCAGCTTGATATGCATGCTTTCTCATGAGTCTGTAATTAAGCTATCTGCTGCTTCAGCCAAGTAATTCAAAAATTTGATATTTTTCTTATGCAATCTAACCAATTTTTAAGCTTTGATTTCTCCTATTTTTTGGGTTCTGAGATGATTTGATATTCTTTGGTAGGTATAGGAATCAATCTCAAAACGCACTCATGGTTTAAAGGCGATTTACTTGCTAAAAGATAGTCCAGTTAAAGATTAAGCAGAGGCGTTCAGCGAGAATATGAGTTGCAGGAATTGCCTTGGAGTTGCTGAAATTGTTTAATCGCGTTTTGATCCTTACTTTAAAAGAACTGCGCCTTCATCTAATAATGATGGAACTTACAACAAATTTCAATAGGAAAAGCCCTCACAAGATAATGTCAAGCTCCCCCTACTAATGACATTCTGCTGATACTGCTAAGGAACGTGATCGAATGTAGAACTATGTCTCTATCTTTCTTCAGGGGTTTTCGGATGGTGGATCTTTCGAGTTAGCACCATTTTCTCACTGATTTACTATTGCATTTTTCTTTTCATTTAGCTGAAAAAATTCAAAAAAATGTCAATTTATAGTAGGAGTGAAAATTTTGCATATTTACATAATGACTCACATTGGTTGATGCTTGCTTCTTAAACGGGTCAGATGGATTAAGCTAAAGGTATTATAAAAAGAACACTAGTGACCTTGCGTCAAATGGGTCGAAATTCATCGAACTGTATTCAGACTTGTAAAAAGTCCTAATTGCTTAATTAAAAAGTTTAGCATTGGTTTTCTTTTGACATGATTAATCACTTAATTTATTCGACTTGCCTTTGACCACAACAAATTTAACAGTTTTGACCCAAACCCGTTCTGACCCTTTACCAACAAAACCCAATCCCACCCTTTTGTTAATGTCGTCTTGGAATTGTGATTAATGGGTTTGAGAATTTCCCTCATATCAGAAAATTTATGGTTGTATGTGTTGGATGGATGTATCTGTAGGTAATTACTTTTAAATTGCTGTTATTCAGCATTTATTTCTTCTAAAAACTTGCATCTCATTTTTTGAATTTGTATTTTTTTTTAACAGAACAGGATCTGATGCTGTTGCGCTTGGGAATGGAAGTTGAAAGATGAGATACTTTTACTGATGAAATTAGCGAAGTGACGTTTACCGATGAACAAATCTTCCATCACATCGATGGCTTGGTGGTTTGTCAGCGTCCTGCAATAACTATATTTGGTGTTGTTCTATATAAAAACTTTGGGTTGTCCTGTAAGACTAAATTTTGTAAGTCGTCTCGTCTTAGGATTACTAAACTATAATGGGGGAAGAGACAGAAAGAGATTTGTTTGAAAAATCCTTCTCTCTTTACCCAATTGTAATATATTTTCATGAGAATGTGCTTCCATTCTGATGTTATAAAAAGCTTTGTTTACTGCTGTGATTACATATAAAGGGGATAATTTATGTAAGATCAGTTATCTACATGTCCCTAAAATCATATTTTATTCAGTTTGTTGATTTTCTTTTTTCACCATGATATCTACGACATTACAACCCTTAATCTTTATGGCTGATTGGTTTCACATAATCGGTATCTCCGCATCACCCTGACAAAACTCTCCTTCATGTCGCAATATCTTGGACAGTAGCACGAGTAGTATAAGATCGGATTGAATTTTATCATAAAATATGGAAAGGTTACTTTGAAAAATGTTTAGATTAAGAAAAGTATAGCAAAATGGATATCAAATTAAGTAATTCGAGGAAGATACATACAAGGTTAGAATAGTTATATTGGATTAGAATTGTCATTTTGGTCGTATGGTTTGAAATCTTGAACACTGGTATATAAAATTTATCAACGATGGGCTGTATGATGTTAAATACGCGCTTTTGCATCGTACCAATGCAATGCTACCTGGGGCATAATTCTGATATAAACTCTTCAACTGCACCGGTATCATGATCATCTGCACCAGTATCATGATCATCATCACTCATTAGCCATACACGCTCTTCAACATGATCATTATAATATATTTTACTCATTCTTTCTTGCCACATCCAAGCTTTAATTGGGTTCCTTTTTAACCGTTGTATAGTGTTTGCTCGCATTTTCAAAAAGAGGGATGAGTTGTCAGTAAGCAGCATATCAACAACTTCCTCCATAGTTGGCCTGTCGTCTGGATTATGGTGGGTACAGAACAACCCGATTTCGGCAACTCTTTTCATCAAACTTGAATCGACATCCATTCTTGGATCAATTATGATTGAATAAGTTCCTTCCTTCCAATTTACTGCAACCTACAAAAAATTGACATGCATGTTACCACCTCCTATTATAACAATCTTGGACACACATTCCATATTCTTTGGTAATTATATTTGAATTATTCTCATCTGATAATTCAAAGTATACAAGCACAAGTACTCTGCCATGATAGAATCTAATCATTCTTACTTGACGCTTAGGGTTCTCGAAAGTTCGGGGAGTCCACTCATATCGTCTACGCCCAATGATAGTTTCCAAAACCAATATACCAAAACAATAGACATCACACTTAGTTGACACCAGCATTGTTTGGAGATACTCTGGTGCAATGTATTCTCTGTCAAATAAAAGTATTAGCCCTTAGTTATCAACAATCCAAGATATTATAATTACAAGTATATGTTAAAGTGCATATATCACTAGATTACTTCTTTCCTTTGCTTTTTTAAAGTTTAACATTGAAATTTTTTTTATGAAACCAAAATTTGTCAGGGACTTCAACAAATGAGCACCAGACAAAAAAATGAGAGAATTTCAAAAATGGCTATGTACTTACATACTCCCACAAACATTATCATCATGAATGCAGTCAGTCTCGTTGATTAACTTTGATATCCCAAAACCTGACAGTTTGGGGCAATAACTTTCATCTAAGAGAATGTTTCCAGGTTTTACATCACAATGTATGATCCGAATGGGAGCCTGCTTGTGAAGGTAAACAAGTACCCTAGCAATACCTAGTATTATTTTGTACCGTTTATTCCAGTCCAAAAGAGTACACATAGGATCTACAAACAAAGATCACATAACATATGTTTGTTAGAATATAAATCATCAAATTTCATAATATTTAGATATAAAAAGGTTAAAAACAGTGATCGACTGCTCTTAAAATCTGTCACAAGTTCCCACGAGTTGCAATATGCTTTGAAAAAGAAAACTCATACCAAATATTAAGTGATCGAGTCTTGAATGATGCGCAAACTCATAGATGAGGAACACTTCTGATCCTTTGATGCAATATCCAACCAACTTGACCAAATTATCATGTTCAAGCTTTACAAGTATTGATGCTTCGTTCATATACTGTTCAATAACTCTTGGGTGACAGTGAGTCATTTTAGAAATTGCTATATCATGTCCATTTTGTAGCCTTCCCTGAAAAGAGAAACCAAGTTGGGAGTTTTAACAACTGGAAAACCATATGAAATATGTCAGTAGATACATATATGACATGGATACCTTGTACATGATGAAACAATATCCCACGATCGATCTTATTAGCGTCAGAGAAATTTCTGGTAGCAATGTTGATAGTATTAAAATCCAAACGGCTACATATCAGATTTTCACCTTGAATACTATTAAAGTGTAACTCCAAGAATTTTAAACTTCTTTCTAGATCTACACGTAACAAAAAACAAGTCATGANTATTTAAAATATATATCTATACGACATATATACACAAACCACTCTCTCCAATAGATGTAAAGAAATCTTAATCTTAAAATTAAGATGTACATATATACTAAGCATTTGGTACAAACAAATACTACACACAAATACCCCCTCTCCATTAAATGTTACAAAAGTCTTAAAATCAAGACATACTCCCTCCGTCTCGAAATTATTGTTCACATTTCTTTTTTGGAATATCTCAAAATAATTGTTCATTTTTCATTTTAAGTAAGAAAAAGAGAATTTAGTTGAGGAAAGAGGAATATTCTATTTGAGTGGTTGAGATTTATAGCAGTCCCACTTTTATTAAGACAGGGGTTTAAGACGGGGGAGTACAATATATTAAGCTTTTGGTACAAATTTATTATACACATTGTACAAACAAATAAAACACACAAAGCTTTATACAATTTATATATATGCTAACAAGTTGATTATACATATAATTTTGAAAACCGGACCGGACCAACGGGTTCAACCGGAATCCGAGTCGTCATCGGTTCAGTTAGCTAGTAAAAGTCGTTTAAAAACGAACGGGGGAGGGCCGGTCGGAACAAACGGGTGAACTGGGTCTGACTGGGATCAATTTTTTTTCCCTGGTTAATCGGTTCCTCATGGTTATTTTGTTGGCGCTTAATCTTTAATCACAGGGTACCCGCCGCTGCAACGCGCGGGTACCCTGCTAGTTTTCTACTTTGGGGTGTTGCAAAATTAAGAGGTAAATAAACGGGTAAAATCTCTCTTATTGGTTCTGATGTACGTGGTCTAATCGGTATTCCTGTGGCCGTTTCGGGACTCTTCCCTGGCCATCACAAACCAAACGAGGTTTGAACCCTGGTCTCTTAATATACCTTCGAGGCGCCTTACCACTAGGCCACCTTAGAGATGGTTGTAAATCAAATATAAGAAACTAGAAGATAACATGATACCTGAGTCGGATGTAAAGACAAACATCGGTACCTTCCTACCAAATACGGTGACGCCTCTTGCAGCCTGCCATGTAGTGTTGGCTTTCTCTTGTGAGGCTAAGATAGACTCTAGTCCAAACACAACCTCAGCCATTGTAGGACGGTGCTTAGGATGGGTATGCAAACACCGGTCTGCTATCCGTGCAAACTCCTTTAAGCATTTAGGGGATATTCTCCCCTTTATACTAGAATCGACAATCTGCTTAATTCTACCTTCCTTAACATAGTTTTGAGCCCATCTTGCCAGACCCCATTGCTCCTCATCAAGAGTTCCATCTACTGCTTGTTTCCCACACAAGACTTCAAATAGTACAACCCCAAAGGCATACACATCGGATTTTCTGGTCAGCTTACCTGTGTAAAAGTAATCCGGATCAAGGTATCCAAATGTTCCTTTTACAACAGTGTTGACGTAAGTGGACTGCTGATTTATTGGGCATATTTTGGTTAGCCCAAAGTCCGATATCTTAGCAGCCCAACTGCTATCTAGCAATATATTTGAGCTCTTGATATCACGATGTATAACTCCATGCGTAATACCAGTACCTGTGTGAAGGTAATCTAGGCCACGAGCGGCCCCTAAGCATATTTTGATTCGTGTCACCCATGACAGAGAAGTTGCACGTTTGTGAAGATGATCTTCAAGGGTTCCACGGCGCATATATTCATAAATAAGGATCATTTCTTGGCCATCATTACAATAACCAATCAAAGACACCAAGTGACAGTGCCTTAACTTAGATAACATCTCAACTTCTGCCCAAAACTCCTCTGCTCCTTGATTAGAAGTGGAATCCAGCCGCTTAATGGCAACAACCAAACGCCTTTCACCATCAGAGATGGTTCCTTTGTAAACTTTGCCAAAGCCACCACGCCCTATTACCAATGACTCATCAAAGTAATTAGTAGCCTGCAGAATCTCATAAAATGTAAACCGGCAGCAAGGTTCTGACAACTCCAAGGATACAACAGATCTAGCCTCGTGACTGTTAGAAGGCAACATATTTATTTATAGTAATATGAATAAGAATTAGATTCAAAATGGCATGTTAATGTACATGATCATTAAGGTTACATATATAAACTGGAGTCATTACATAAATGGGTTGTTGACTTGCTTGTAGTCAACATATACAAACTGATATTTTTCTTACATGAAAGAGACATGTAAGGTAGCATGGTTGGACACTTGGACCTTAAGAAGAATACTACTTCAGGGGTCTACCAGACCAAAATATTATTGGTGTTGAAAAGACGCGCGCAGTTTCTACGAAATTATGAAATGCACAGGAAATCAAATGTCCTTAGAAGCAGTAACAGCAGATTTCTTTTTTTCTTATTAAAAATAAAATAAAATAAATAAGGATGGTTATTCTCTTAGGCAAGTATGATACATTTTCAAGCAATTAACCATTTCCAAAAACCCATAATTAATTACACCTATATTCAAGCAAAACTCATAATTATGTATATGTTTTTCTAAAGACTTAAATATGACATATAGAGTATATCCTAACTATTATTTTATATTTATTTTAAACTTTAAAATACATGATAATTATATTATATTTTAAATAGAAGATATCCATATTCATTTTAAAATATATTTTCGTTCATAGTTGATTGCATTAATTTGCCCAAATTATGTTCTTGCTTTTGGTTGAATGATTGATTGCCTTTGTTTAATTTTAATTGTATTCAAGTTGAGTTTAATAATCCATTATATTCCTACCAGCATCTTTGAATTTTGATATATGGATTGTTTTTGTTTCAAGCAATAAAAAAATTTACTTTCGTTGATTGTTAATGTTAATTAAGTTGCGTGTTTCGTACAAGAAGTATTTGTTGCTTTATTGCTTTCGGTAAGTTGCGTTCGACGGGCGTTCATTTCCTTAGCATCTTCACATATTTTGGGACAAATGGGGGACTGGTTTTTGTTATCAATAAAAATCTTGTACCACTAAGAAATAAGAATAGAAGAAATGTAGAGTCACGGTAATGTTTGTTTGCGCATAGCCTCAGGGCGGAGCCAGGATTTTTAGTTAAGGGGGCCGACCGTGCTTAAGGCAAGTCATAGTGATGGATATCGTTTCAAAATTTAATCTATAGTGTTGTTTTTTATTGTCTAAGTTATTCATTATTGAATTTTGTAGATATGCCTATAGAATAAGGGTGGATAAATGTAAAAACTAGTTAAAAATCAGCTTGTAGTCTAACTAAATAATGAATGAAGTTGGTTGATTAGGGGTGGCTGAATGTAAAAACTAGTAAAAAATCAGCTTGATAGTTTAAGGTTGTGTTTGGCGCAGCAGATTATGAAAGATTATGAAGAGATTATGCTTATTTTTTCAAAAAATAAGCTACTTAAAAATAATCTTTGTTTGGCAGACATAACTTATAAGAGATTATAAATAAAATAATCTTCCATAATCTTTGAAAATCAAAAGTTACTTCATGTAGCTTATAAAAATAATCTCTTGTTATAATCTTTTTCAGCTCCAGCATCAGCATCAGCACCAGCACCATCTACTTTTGCCAAACATACCCTAAGTAAAAAATGAATGAAGTGGGTTGATTAGGGGTGGCTCAGCACCCACTAGTCACCCTACTAGCTCCGCCCCTGCATAGCCTCATAGCTTTGTTAAGTTTTTTCGTCACTAGATGGTAAAGAACATTTTTATGTTATGTCACTAATGTTAAAAAGACGTATATAGAAATATAACAAGGGCATGATGGACATTTTATATTTAAAATATAGTTATTATGTATTTTAAGGTTTTAAATATACATAAAATAATAGTTTGGATACACATGTAATTTTTAAGTCTTTGAAATGATATATACAAAATTATGATTTTTTCTTGAATATATATATTTAATTATGATTTATGAGCATTTGGAAAAATTTATATGCAATTCCTTATTCTTTGTACGCTTTGGATATGAATAAATTGTTGATTCATTTATTATTGGGATAATGACTTGTAAACGTATTTAACTTGTCAATTTTTGTTACTTCATGCTATCATTTCTCCTTTTTCCTATTAAAACACCTAGTATTCAGTTTCGACCTTTTGATATATCCGATAGGGGCAATTCTACAAATGGCCCGGTCGCTCAGAGGTGTGTGTTTTTCTAGACCCACTTTGGTTGGTTTCTTCAAATGGCCCGAGCGACTAGCGACCTTAACAAAAATGCGACATGTGGCACCACAAAAAGTAGTGCCTAATCATTTTGTGTAAGGTACAAGTAGAGCTCCTTTTGAGCTACTTATCACTAGCGACTTTTAAAAGTTTGAACGACTTCTAATAAAATTATTTTAATCTTTTTTCCCCATCCCAACACTTCCCATCACCACCACCCTCTACCACCACACAATCATCACCACCACCCTCCACCACCACCACCACCACCACCACTACCAACCTCTACCACCACACATATTATTCAATTGGTTAGTGGGTTTTGTTAATACATCTATGCGTAACATGTTTCTAACAAACAATCATACCCAGAAACATGATTGAATGATTTTCGAATTATAAGTGCTTATAGGTCGATTTGGGTTTTGTCATGAATGATTGTTTGAGTTCAATTAACCATAGAGGTTTTGTTTAGATGGATTAGTAGAACACTCGCTCTAAATTAATTGAACTAACATGAAATGCTGATTGATCTTCAAATTTTAGGGTTCTTGGTTCGAATTTGGGTATTTTTTATTATGATTGCTTGAATCTAATTAACCAAAGGGGTTTTGCTTAGAATGTATCATAGAACACTCGCCCTTAATGAATTGTTACATGTGAGAGCAGCAACCAAAATACTATCATGTTGTGATCTGTCGTTTTCTCACCACTAACTAGTCTCCATTAACCAATTGTTAAACCTCTACGATATATAGCCATGTGATGCAAAAGACGACAACAATATATAGCAAACAGTATCATGTTTGTAGCAGCACTGTACAACCCCTATGGTTAATTGAACTCAAACAATCATTCAAACTGTTATAGTGTTTTGTTGTAAAAATTCATTAAGGGCGAGTGTTCTATGATACATTCTAAGCAAAACCCCTTTGGTTAATTAGATTCAAGCAATCATAATAAAAAATACCCAAATTCGAACCAAGAACCCTAAAATTCGAAGATCAATCAGCATTTCATGTTAGTTCAATTAATTTATAGCGAGTGTTCTACTAATCCATCTAAACAAAAGCCCTATGGTTAATTGAACTCAAACAATCATTCATGACAAAACCCAAATCGACCTATAAGAACTTATAATTCGAAAATCATTCAATCATGTTTCTGGGTATGATTGTTTGTTAGAAACATGTTAAGCATAGATGTATTAACAAAACCCACTAACCAATTTAATAATATGTGTGGTGGTAGAGGTTGGTGGTGGTGGTGGAGGGTGGTGGTGATGGTTGTGTGGTGTAGAGGGTGGTTGTGATAGGAAGTGTTGGGAAAGGGAAAAAAGATTAAAATAATTTTATTAGAAGTCGCTCAAACTTTTAAAAGTCGCTAGTGATAAGTAGCTCAAAAGGAGCCCTACTTGTGCCTTACACATAATGATTAGGCACTACTTTTTGTGGTGCCACATGTCGCATTTTTGTTAAGGTCGCTAGTCGCTCGGGTCATTTAAAGAAACCAACCAAAGTGGGTCTAGAAAAACCCACACATCTGAGCGACTGGGCCACTCTCAAATTTGCCCCTATCCGATAACCTTCTTAGCACCAATTTCTTTTATAAAATATTTTTATTTGTGCAAGTTCAATATATCATTCCACCCCACCCTTGATAAATCTATTTCCAAACAGCATTTCTTCTTCCATTTTTCTTTCCTCACCATAAGGCTTGTGACAATGGGCCGTAAAATATCGATCGCCCAAATCGATCGACCGAAGTCGAAATCGGTCGTTGCGTTTGTGCAATATCGATCGCCGGTTGGATGTTGAGACTATCGGTTGGAAAACCAACCGATTTTGAGAGCACAAAAAGCATCCATGTTTGCAATATTTTACACACAATTTTCAAATAAATGTTACCATTTGCAGCAAATAAATGTTACACACACAATCTTCAATCAACCTTTGTCTTCAATCTTTTTGCCCAACCTTTAATCCTTGTAGACCTTCAATCTTTGTGTATAAATTTAACAAGAAAATAAAAAATGGATGGTGATGTTGGAGCTTTGGTGTGTACGGCACAAAAAAAAGACACATGTATAAATTTAACAAGAAAATAAAAAATGGATGGTGATGCTGGAGCTTTGGTGTGTACGGCACAAAAAAAAGACACCAAAAGAGTGTGAAGTTTTTCTTATCAAATGAATTGTTTTGATAAGTTTAGATTATATTATGTTTTATATGAAAGATATTTAATGCATGTTATAAAAATGTGATTAGTGTACATTGAGGTGGCATAAAGAGGAGAGGTAGAAAATAATGTATTAATATTTGTTGCTTAAATATTTGGATTATGTTATGTGTTGTCATGTAATGTTTAATTTTTAGTTGTTTTATGTTATGTGTTGTCATGTAATGTTTACATTTAATTTTTAGTTGTTTAATTCTGTATCGTTTCGTTTATGTAATGTTTACGTTTTATTAATTAAATTTGTGTTTGTGTTAAAAATGTTTTTTTTTTTTTTTTTTTTTTTTTTTTAAGAAAAAGAAAAAAAAAATGATGATGCAATATGGGTTGCCACTGTAATGAAAGAGGTGAATATGGGTTGAGCAGAGAGAAAGTTGAGGTGGCAGCCGGAAAGATGATGCAATATGGGTTGCCAGTGTCACTAGCCTAAAATACAATTTAATACACCACTTGCCATCATCACCATCATCATACTTACTCCTTTTATCTCCGATTCTTCATCTCTACCAGATTCATATATACTCATACACTTTCTTATTTCTTGAACAAGATAATCAGACACGTTCAATATCCAACAATAGACACATTCATATCAATTTTAAATTCCAAAAGCTTAACAAAATTTCAATATCCACATTCACAACAAATTTATCAATACCCAACAAATTTATCAATCACCGGATCCATCACTAAATCAATTACCTTATATCTGCCATTAGATACCTTCTTCAGCGTCATCAAACCACCCTTTTGTAGTTATTCAAGCTTTCAAACGCCGCTACAGTGATGGAGAACACATTCTGAATTTATTAAGGGAGGAGTCAAAATGATTGAATGAAAAGATGGGAGATTGGGAGGGGAAAAGTCAAAGGTAAAAAGGGTGCTATAAATTTATGTAAATAAATTTTGTGCCGAAAAAACATGTTGACACCGACACGTAAGATCACCATATATCAAAATTCGAAATTTGAATGGTTTGTGTTTTAATAGCCGGAAAATAAATAAATAAATAAATAAATAATATAAAAATAAATGAATAAAAAAGAAATTATAAAACAATAAAAATTGACAAGTTAAATACATTTACAAGTAATCATCCCTTTATTATTTCCTTATGTTTTAACTTTATACATGTTTAGTTAAGTTAAAAGGCTCTGTTTCAAGAGAAGTGATACAATCACACAAAAATGCCCACAAAAGAAATTTACAAAATAATGTGTATTCATTTGATTGGCTTAGTACAAGAGAAGAGAGAGAACATTTATCAAATACACCAATCAAATTCATACACATCCTTTTGTGGATTTCTTTTGTGAGAATTTTTGTGTGGTTGTATCACTTCTCCTGTTTCAAACTTCATAGTTCACACCATGTACACCTCTAAATTACTCATATATCATATGCTAATATTCAGGTTTTCAGTTTGCAATACTACTCATGCCTGCAAATTGATTTTTGCTTTTATTTCCTGCTCCGCCAGACTGGCCCTGAGGTGTAAAATCTACTTACACGTTAAACACCAGTGACTAGGAAGTCAAATACTATAATGGATAGCATATTTCTAACACACATAACAATTCAGTGAGTAGAAGAAACTGACTAACACAAAGTTGCCCACTAATTAGATTCATCAACACAGCTTCTATCATCAGATAGATTCCATGATTTTAACAAAACAATAACACAGATATACTACAAATTTGTGCCTAATATATGCTCCAACGAGGAGGTGGCGGTCAGGGGCGGAGGAGGTAGGGGGACTGGTGGGTGCTGAGCCTCCCCCAACCTGTCCAACTACCTTACTTGTGTACAGTGCTAAAGCTTATATATCACGCATTTTTGTCTACGAGCCTCCCTTAACAGTTGGCCATAAATAAAAACAAGCATTGTAAGATATAAGTTTATTTAGTTGGTTATGGTAATCAATTATGTTTACATAATATTTCTAAACAATAACTAGCTTAAATTAACTTTAGGTGTATTCATTTACGCAAATTATATTCATTTCCAATAGACTAGCCTAGTAAAATACCATTGCTCAAAGCAAGCAAAGAAAACCAACAGTTTAAATATATTCAATAATCTTCAATCTCCATTTTTTTTATTTTAACCATATTTTAATAAAAGCTAGAATAATATAACTAATTTAGAAATTCACTTGCAAATTTGTAATATTGATGTTGTTTGTATGAATTAAATATTTTAGTATGATTAATGTTTGGTGTATAGAAAGGTACTAGTATACAAGAGTTTCTTACTCTTACATGGCTTGCATATTAAATCATGAACAACGTTAGAAAAACTATATATAATCTTGTTTTATAAGCAAAGAGACAGAGTTATTTATAACCCAACAACGACACAATCACAACCACGATATGACCTATAGGTTATAGAATCTATATTCAAACTTCAAACTACGGGACATGGTGGTTCCGTTTGCATATAATATTTACCGCTATTTTATTTGAAGAAAGTCAGCACCCCTAACTATAAATCCTGGCTCCGCCCCTGGTGGCGAGGCGGTGAAGTGCAACTGCAGCTGCTTCTGTGGGAAATCATACAAAGATCAACAAAAACAATTTTAGTTTCATACAACCAACCTCCCCACAATCTTTTATTCACAACATCTGACTATGTTTGTCCAACTAAAGCCTTTTAAACAATACATAAGTTAAAGCAACGAAACGTATTAACTTTTCAAATGTGTAAATCTTTATTGATTATAAATCAAAAAATTACATAAGTGTTTTGGATAACACTTGTTGAATGACAATGGGTGATATACTCTTTAAGANGTTTCATACAACCAACCTCCCCACAATCTTTTATTCACAACATCTGACTATGTTTGTCCAACTAAAGCCTTTTAAACAATACATAAGTTAAAGCAACGAAACGTATTAACTTTTCAAATGTGTAAATCTTTATTGATTATAAATCAAAAAATTACATAAGTGTTTTGGATAACACTTGTTGAATGACAATGGGTGATATACTCTTTAAGATAGTAAACTGTTGGGTTACTTCAGTGCCCAAGTCTCATTAGACAAAGATTTGAACACAAATTATGCTAAGTGTTGGAAAACCTTAAACGACTTCAAGTCACTGAGTGAACAGTTGCTCAGTGAGTCACCTTCAGAAGAAAAAGAACGAGTCTAAGAAGAAAGCCTCTCCACTCAGTGAGGCGGTTCTCAGTGAGTGGCACCTTAGCCAAAGAAGAAGGTGATGGGTTCAGTGAGTGATGGCAATAGCTCACTGAACCCCAAGACTCCTCAACAACTAAAGAAGTATGATTTAAAGACTGAAGAATGAAGGCCTAAGGACTGAAGATTAGGCGGGATGGAGCGGGAAAGTTTTGAAGAGATAAGGCGTGGTCCTTATCACCTGAAGTCAAACTTTCCCTGAAAGGCAAAATGTCAGGGACAGTGTCATCACTGTTAATCAGAAAGTAGAATTGTCTTTTGCCCTAAATAGCCTAATGTAACAGAGACAAAATATGTAAGTATTTTGTCTCTACTAGCTTAGGTCATCATTTGTCTTTATCATAAAGGTTGTAAAATACATGTGTATAAATAGGTAACATAAGAGAGGAGTAAAAGTTGACAAGTTTGTGCACTTAATGCTTAGACATTCACAAACAACTTTTACTCCTCCAAAGAACAACCTAGTCCCTAAGATAGCTCAGTAGGACCTTTAGTTGTCACTCTAGCTTAGCTTGAGTTTAGTGAAGAGTCATACCATACTTGTCATTTCAATCCCAAGTGTTGTTCCGCAAACACTTGGGTATAATTCTTTTATTGATTTCTAATAAGAATTAAACGTTGAAAAATTACTGTGTCTCTTTACTTTAAGTTTTATTCAAATATCTTTCAAAGTATTTCATATCATTATCTTAGCATGATGCACGTTTAGACTATCTCTATAGTTAGTTTATCCGTATAAACGGGACCAACATAAACTTGAACAAACTTAATTAAGTTTACTAATAAGCTAGACTAGAGTGCCTAATTCCTATCAGCTACTCTGCCTTGAAGCTTGTTAAAGAGTAGATTACTTTTTCTAATAGAGGATACTATTAGCGTATCAAAAAGCAAACTAAAACTGTAAACCAACATTCCCTTATATAGTAAGGAGGAGTTCTTGATCTTGGTTGTGTGAGACGTGGCATGAATCTAATGGAGAAGTACCAGTACATCAATTCATGAAGTTTGTCTTACTGGATTAGCGACACTTGCTCTTGTTATTTTGTTTTGAACGCATGAAATGGAGTAGAGTGCTGTTTGCATATATACATGGTGCGTATATTTGAGATTCAAGACCTGAATCTGATTCGACCTCAACACAAAACTTGACAGAACTGGAACAAAAACACCACGAGAATAACTAGAACAAGCTTTCTAATTAATCAGAAAAATATTTGCTTACAAAAACTGATATTGGAATACATACACAAACCAGGTGCTCGGCTGTGTTTATATAGGGAATAGAACAGGCTTTCCTAATCCTACTACAAGTCTAATTAAATAAGATAATCCTTATCTTAAAGCTAAAAATAAGGAATCCTAATTAGACTATTCTTGTAACTCGTTCCACATGCTTGGTTCGGTTTATCTGTCCATTAGCTCGGTCAGACATTAGCCCAACATTCACCCCCTAATTTCTGACTCGAGATAGGGAGGTCTTCAACTACGAGTAGCTCTTGCATCTNTTGGCTTGCGTATTGAAAGAAGAAATGTTGTCACGCTTCGTTTATATGTGTTGAGTGTAAACTATAAATGAGAGTTGAGATACTGAGATCAAGATATTACATAAATGAGGTCTTTGTGTTGTGATTATGAAAGATATATAGATATAGCCACGTGCATCAACTACACATCAAAAAGAAATAGACACCTCGAGGATAAGTTTCATTGACTAGCTCAAATATGATCAAAGAAAAAGATAGATTACTTGGAGGCTAAGTTCCTTTTTTTAAAATGAGACATGTATATGCTGTGTAAGGTAGGCGTGGCACATGGTGGTTAATGTGTAATATTTTTGTGTTATCATGTATTTTATAGATAGTTTAGTAATTAGAGGGCATAGCCCGATCTCGGTAATTACTAACATAAAGTCTTTAAGTCACAAAACTTAAACCGGGTAACGTAAAAATATAAAACTTATGACAATGTTAAAAGTTATCAATATTAGATAAGTGATAAGTTTAACGAAGCACGTAAACGTTGTTAAAACCAAGAAACATAGGTTTAAGTACGCGTAAAACGTAAAATATATAAGGTTTACGTAAAAATGGCAAAATAGCTATAGTACATATAAAATATGACTATAAGTAAATAAAATGCCTAGAACACTTAGACTGAATGTATTCTAATGTTGGTTACGAGTTAAGCTCACACGATTAGTGACGGAGCCACTCTTCAAGTGGGATGGGCCATGGCCAACCCCAAACCCTCAAATTGAAAGTATACATGCTATGTTATATGGTGCCTTATTCAACATTGGAAATAGTTTGGCCCACCCATATTCAAACTTGTTCATAAATTTAAACTGTAACTCTTTTGCATAATATACTTCCACTAAATAGTTAGTAATCAGTAATTGGCTGTAACACCATATATCGAATCAAACATCATTCATTAACTTAAAAAAATTAATAGAGTTTCCTTCAACGTTGTTTTATGCTTGTCATGATACTAATACGTCATCGATGCATAAATTTGATCTATCAATTAATAAATTCATGTTCTAACATAGTAATCGTTAATATAGTGACCAATCTAACAAATCTTCTAAACGTAACTTTTACTTGTAAAGAATTATTTTGGCCCACCCAATATCAAAATCCTGGCTCCGTCACAACACACGATTGAACTTTCTTGATTATACGTAACAATATTTACTTAAAAAAAAATAGGAGTAAAGGGTTAATTTAATAACCTGAAAAATATGGATTGCTACATTACCACCCACACTCGCACCCAAAATTCCAACACTAAACACTTTGGGTTGTCCTGTAAAACTATAAATTTAATTTGAAGTCTTCTTAGGATTACTAAACTAAGATGGTTGAAGAGACAAAAAGAGATTTATTTGAAAAATCCTTCTCTCTTTACCCAATTGTAATATATTTTCATGAGAATGTGTTTCCATTCTGATGTTATAAAAAAAATCTTTGTTTACTGCTGTGATTACATATAAAGGGGATAATTTATTTGAGATCAGTTATCTCCATACCCCTAAAATCATATATTATTCAGCTTGTGGGTTTGTTTTCACCATGACATCTATACGTCATTACAAGTTACAACCCTTAATCTTTATAGCCAATTGGTTTCACATAATGGGTATCTCCGCATCACCCTGACAATTACCTCTACTTCATGTCGCTATATCTTAGACAGTGGCACGAGTAGTATAGTTTTATTATAAAATGTGAAAAGGCTGTAAAGTTTTGAAAAATGTTTAGATTAAGAAAAGTATAGCAAAATGGATATCAAATTAAGTAATTCGAGGATGATACATACAAGGTTAGAATAGTTATATATGGGATTAGAATTATCATTATGGTCATATGGTTTGAAATCTTGAACACTGATTTACAAATTGATCAACGATGGGCTGTATGATGTTAAATACGCGCTATGCATCGTACCAATGCAATGCTACCTAGGGCATAAATCTGATATAAACTCTTCAACTGCACCAGTATCATGATCATCATCACTCATTAGCCATCCACGCTCTTCAACATCATCACTCATTAGCCATCTCGCTTGGCACATCCAATCTTCAATTGCTTGCCTTTTAAACCCTTGTATAGTCTTTGCTCGCATTTTCAATAAAAGGGACGAGTTGTCTGTAAGCAGCATATCGACAACTTCCTCCATAGTTGGCCTGTCGTCTGGATAAGAGTGGGTACAGAACACCCCGACATCGACAAGTCTTTTCATCAAACTTGAATCGACATCCATTCTTGGATCAATTATGTTTGAATAAGTTCCTTCCATCCAATTTATTTCAACCTACAAAAATTTGACATGCATGTTACCAACTACTCTTATAACAATCTTGGACACACATATTCCATATTCTTTGGTAATTATATTTGAAGTATTCTCGTTTTCTAATCAAAGTATACATACAAGCACAAGTCTGCCATGATAGAATCTAATCATTCTTACTTGACGCTTAGGGTTCTCATAAGTTCCGGGAGTGCACTCATATGGTCTACGGCCACTGATAGTTTCCAAAACCAATATACCAAAACCATAGACATCACTCTTAATTGACACCAGATTTTCTACAAAATCCTCTGGTGCAATGTATCCTCTGTCAAATAAAAGTATTAGCTCTAACCAACAATCAAGGTATTATAATTATATGTTAAGTGCATAAGATCTCACAAGATTACTTCTCACCATTGCTTTTTAAAAGTTTAACATTGGAATGTTTTAGAAAACCAAAATTCGTTAGGGACTTCAACAAATGAGCATCAGACAAAAAATGAGTATTTCAATAAATGGCCATGTACTTACCCGCGAATTCCATCATCAACATGAACGCAGTCAGTCTCGTTGATTAACTTTGATATCCCAAAAAACGACAGTTTGGGGCAATAACTTTCATCTAAGAGAATGTTTCCAAGTTTTATATTACGATGTATGATCCGAATGGGAGCCTGCTTGTGAAGGTAAACAAGTACCCTAGCAATACCTAGAATTATTTTGTACCGTTTATTCCAGTCCAAAAGAGTACACATAGGATCTACAAACAAAGATCACATAACATATGTTTGTTAGAATATAAATCATCAAGTTCTATAATATTTAGATATAAGAATGTTAAAAAAAGTGATTGATTGCTCTTAAAATCTGTCACAAGTTCCCACGAGTTGCAATATGGTTGAAAAAGAAAAGTCATACCAAATATTAAGCGATCGAGTCTTGAATGATGGGCAAACTCATAGATGAGGAACACTTCTGATCCTTTAATGCAATATCCAACCAACTTGACCAAATTATCATGTTCAAGCTTTACAAGTATTGATGCTTCATTCATATAGTATTGAATATGTCTTGGGTGATTGTGAGTCAGTTTAGAAATTGCTATATCATGTCCATTTTGTAGCCTTCCCTGAAAAGAGAAACCAAGTTGGGAGTTTTAACAACTGGAAAACCATATGAAATATGTCAGTAGATACATATATGACATGGATACCTTGTACATGATGGAATAATATCCATCATCGACCTTATTAGCTTCGGAGAAATTTGTGGTAGCAATGTTGATTGTATTAAAATCAAAACGACAAAATATTGGATTTTCACCTTGAATACTATCAAAGTGTACCTCCAAGAATTTTAAACTTCTTTCTCGATCTACACGTAACAAAAAACAAGTCATTAGATACGTAAATGATAAAAGAATTGAAACCATTTGTGTGCAAACAATACAACCGCTTTCACACTTGCTTTCACAGAAATGCCGAAGGGTCACACCGGTGCATACTAAAAAGAACAAGCAAGCGAAAATAGGAAACGAGTTAAGAAATGAAATGAGAATGAAGAGGAAAAGAAAATATATCGTTATTTTCATTTAAGGACTAACCGGTGATTCCCTAACTATAATATTATTCAGAATAAATATTAGAGGGTAATCAACGACAAGGGAGAGATCAAGTTATATTAGTGGGAGGCGTTGACCTATCCTAGTAAGGGAGAGATCAAGTTTGATTTTATGTGAAACTTTATTACTTCTTGAACAAGGATTAGGCTTTCCTAATCCTTCTAGAACCTTCCTTAATATCCTATAAAATCAAAGGCTTTCTAGGTTCAACATAATAATTCTTCGTACCCTAAAAATATTTCCCCTCATTTCTCTTGTGTTCGATCGACTAGTCAAATAAACTAAAAGGGTTGAAACCGTTTTGGTTGATCGCACAAGCAACCTTTAAGTCGACTTCGGGTATTTACTCGATTTCATGCTCGCCTAACTTGCGTAGGTTGGTAGCTAGTTCAACCTATGTAGTATCGGTGGATACCTGACGCTGCCCAAGAAGTGATAATCCCTAAGAAACCTTGAAGGTGATCGTGCAACAGCAAGAAGATCAAGAAGGCGTTCTGTGCAACTGAAAAGGTTAAAGAAGCTTACGTACAACAGGATTAACAAGTAAGTTTTCTAAACACCCTTTATACGTGTTAAAATTAGGTTATATCACTATTTAGAAGATCTGACTATTAGGGTTTTGGTATGCACGACTTTGTGTGTTTATTTTCTGTTTTGCATGTTTTATAGCCGTACGGGTGACCACTAGAACCCTAGAGTGGTATTAGAGCCACTCTAAACATATATAACCTAGTCAGAGCTCTTAGTAATTACAAATATCTTCATAAAAATTGGATCTTGATTTTGGTTATGCATGTGTTTGGATGTATTTGTGCTTCGGGTTAAATTCGGGTTTTTGTTTTTCTAGCAATTAGGGTTTTATTACTCTTGTAATTATTAGGGTTTTAAAGGTCCAAATCCATAATCGAAATACACAAGGGTTTTCTAAACTCACGAGGGTGTCGATTTAGGGTCAGGGTTTTTCCTTAGTCGAAATACATAAGGGTTTTATAACCCTTGAGGGCGTCGACTTCTTTATAGGAAACTATGTAAAAGTTCCCAAGACCAAATTTTGAGTCCCTAATTGGTAATTGTCACAATTGCAAAAACTAGCGTTTTCTAAATTTAGTTTTCTTGGCATGCAAGTAATCTTGGTCTTCACGTTATAACTAGGGTTTTAGGTATTTTTGTTAAGATGTAAATCTTACCAAGAATATTCTAAAACAATGAATGGAAACCCTAGGTTTCCAAAAGTGATCATAAGAAGAAAAAAAAAAGATAGCTTGATTAGCAAGAAAACTTATCCTGAATAACCCTAGACGGGTCAATTTAACATATCTCAGCCAGATGAGATCGTAAAATTTGACTGAGCATAAATCTTGGTAACCAAACTCAAAGTTTCCATAAACTGTAGTTTTTCAGTTTTAACTTATTTGGAATATGGGATTACCAAATATGGAAACTAAGGTTTTAAAAACTTTAAAAGGCATAATTAGGGTTTTAGAAAAGTTAATTTTTTTTTAATTAAAAAGGCCATAATATAATTTTTCTTAAAAATATCCAAACTTGGTGACTTAGGGTTTTTTGTTACCTAAGTCGCATGCTTTTAAAATTTAAAGCGAAAAGGAAACCCTAGTTAGGGTTTGTAAATTTTAAAAGTAAAAACTTTCCTAAACTGACAATATGTAGCAATAAGGTAAGAACCTTCATTCTGGGAATCACAAGTTGCATTAGTATGTAACGATGCGGTAAAACTCGTGGCTGGCATGTACATTAGGATGGGCTATATATACGGTGCATGTGTTGTATATAGTATGTCGTAGGAAACCACAGCTCAAGTATTTTCACCTGTAATATTTAATACTCCCTCCGTCCCAATTTATTTGTCCACTTTTGACTTTTGAAGTCTTTCTTTTACGACTTTGACCTTAAATAGTTTATATTGTGTTATTTAATACTTGATGCAAAATATATGAATGGATTGAGTTTTAAATGTATTTTCATTAGGTATAAGTTTCATCAAGTATTATATAACACAAACAACAAAATTTAAGATCAAAGTAAAAAAAGAAAGACTTCAAAAGTCAAAAGTGGACAAATAAATTGGGACGGAGGGAGTAAGTACTTTCATGCTTTGATAATTCTTAATCATGCATGACACGAGTCTGAGCCATATACCAAAAATATAAACTGCATGGTTGTGATGTAGTTTAAATATGTTTATATTTTTATTGCTTTGGATTTAAGAGAGGCATGCATGCCATTTTTATTCCCTTTTGTATTTAAATTTTAAAGTAGTCTTTTAATTAAATATAACCAAGACGGGCATGACACAGGGAGACCCAAATAAGTAGCAGAACCTATGGAGCACGAAGAAAGAGGAGTTCAATTCAAAGTTGAGCAACATAAGCGAGAGCATGTGGTAAATTAATTTTAGATTGTTTAACTAAAGAGTACAAAGCATGCCAGGAATTATCAATCTAGCATGATCTATATGGAAATCCTAGTATTACAGGATTTAGTGGGAGGATGACAAGATTATTAAACGAAACGAACCTTGCTCAATGAGGAAAGTTAGTTTGGCATGATGGGACGTGTTGATCTTGTGGTTGTAGTGGATAAATTAAGAAACTGAGTGACTTAAAAGATTTTAGGGACTTAGGAGAATCATTAACAAGAAGTCATGGTTCTAATTTATGATTAAATTCCATTCTATTTAATCCCATAGAATGAAGTGCATCGTTGAATGCTAAGCTGAGTGAGCCGCGATTTAAGTAAGTCTATCATCTAGTAGACTAAATCGTTGGGACCAAAACTCTCTTAGATTCATAAACAGTAAGACAATGGGAATCAAAGGATTGTAAGTGAGGCTCATGGATTCATCTAGGAAGAATCGTCGGAAAGTTTTAAAGTACTGATTGGTAACTCCCAAACACTTTCTCATACGTGTTGAATCAATTGTTGGGGATCGGAAGTAATGTCATAAACTCGTGAAAATCGTACGAGACATTACTATGAGATCCTACTTAGCGTATTTTGAATCCATGAATGAAAAGGATTTCATTCTAAAAGGTTTCCTTAGTTGATTATCATGGAGGGAGACCGAGATAATGATTACGACTATTGTGAAACAAGGAACATTTCGGGGTAGTGTTGAGTTTCATATGCATTTGCTGAGAAAATGTTGGACTTTGTTTGTCATTGGATTTAGACTAGTTTCTAGTTATAGTGTAAAAAGCGCAACGCTGTGTACCAAGGTCAAGTTCAATGGGAGGTAAGGAAATATGACTTATTGGCCGAGATGGCATTTTGCAGCTCCAAGTTGAAATAGCAGAGAGAAGGATATTTTTTCCTGGGCCCCTTATGCGAAAATGATTTGTGAAAGACATGGCTATGCGAAAATGTGTCTGGGACACTATGGGAAATCGAGTATCATGAGAACAAGAAAGGAAGAAAGTATTACGAGAATATACATCCATGTCTGGTACTTTCAAAAATATCAACAAAGTACAAAGGGATACAGTCATATACCCGAACTCAATTGAAGTGTTGCTGAGTTTGAGAATCATTATCTTGGGTATTGAATCGGTTTCTGTGAGTGAGGTACTGCAATATCTTGCTCGGAACCTCTTGGTACAGTGAAAGCAAATCCTATTTTGTTGTGTTTGCACAAGTGGGAGTCTGAAAGGATTTGTGTGCAAAAAACACAACGGCTTTCACACTTGCCATCACAGAAATGCCGAAGGGTTACACCGGTGCACACTAAATAGAACAAGCAAGCGAAAATAAGAAACGAGTTATGAAATGAAATGAGAGTAACGAGGAAATGAAATATAGTGTTAGTTTCATTTAAGGGTTAAACGGTAATTACCCTAACGATAATATTTATTCAAGATACATATTAGAGGGTAATTAACGACAAAACATAAACCCCTTGGGTTTGTGGGAGGCGTCGACCGACCCTAGTAAGGGGAGGGATCAAGTTTGACTTTATGTCAAACTTTATTACTTGTTGAATACGGATTAGGCTTTCCTAATCATACTAGAACCTTCCTTGGTAATTACCAAAGGCTTTCTGGTTCAAAATAATAATTCTCCGTACCCTAAAAATCTCTACCTCATCTCTCTTGTGTTTGATCGACCGGCCAAAGAAATCAAAAGGGTCGAAACCCTTTTCGTTTATCGCACAAACAACCCTTAAGTCGACTTATAGTTGACATCGGGTATTTACCGGATTTTGTGCTCGCCTAACTTGCATACGTTCGTAGCCCTAGTTCTACCTGTGCAATTCCTGTGTATATTTAACGTTGTCCAAGAAGTGATAATCCCCAAGAAACCCTAGAGGTGATCGTGCAACATCAAGAAGATTAAGAAGGCGTTCAATGAAGCTCAAAAGGTTAAAGAAGCTTACGTACAACAAGATTAACAAGTAAGTTTTCTAAACACCCTTTATACGTGTTAGAATTAGGTTATATCACTGTAAAGAAGATCTAACTATTAAGGTTTTTGTCTACACGACTTAGTGTGTGTATTTTCTGTAGTGCATGTTGTTAGCTGTACATTTTTGTGATTGGCATGTAATTGATTTGGTCTTATTTGGTCTTATCACAATAGTAATACTTTAGTTGGAGATTAGCACGTAATTAGTACATTCCCTAAATAGCTCTTGTATAGTTGGATATAAATATCCCCTCTCATGTAATTGGTATGATGAATAATACGAAACATATTTCCTGTATCCTCCTTTTACATTACCTTGTATTGACACATGTTTTATAGCCATGCGGGTGACCACCAGAACCCTACAAGAATGGTATGGAATAATTTTTCTTTTCGTTTATTTAAAATCTATCTGAATAGCACATTATTTTCCACTAATACTTGGGGTGTTGCAAAATTTAAGAGGTAAATAAATGGGTAAACACAGAGATATCCATATTCAGGCCAACCGAAGAAAGTTGAGCCTTATTGGTTCTGATGTACACGGTCTAACCGGTATTCCTGCGGCCGTTTCGGGACTCTTCCCTGGCCATCACAAACCTAACGAGTTTGAACCCTTTCGAGGCGCCTTACCACTAGACCACCTTGGAGATGGTTGTAAATCAAATATAAAAAACAAGAAGAGAACATGATACCTGAGTTTTTCCCGGTGGATGTAAAGACAAACATCGGTACCTTCCTACCAAATACGGTGACTCCTCTTGCAGGCTGCCATGTAGTGTTGGCTTTCTCTTGTGAGGCTAAGATAGACTCGAGTCCAAACACAACCTCAGCCATTGTAGGACGGTCCTTAGGATGGGTATGCAAACATCGGTCTGCTATCCGTGCAAACTCCTTTAAGCATTTAGGGGATATTCTCTCCCTTATACTAGAATCGACAATTTGCTTCATTCTACCTTCTTTAACATAGTTTTGAGCCCATCTTGCCAGACCCCATTGCTCCTCATCAAGACTTCCATCTACTGCTTGTTTCCCACACAAGACTTCAAATAGTACAACCCCAAAGGCATACACATCTGATTTTCTGGTGAGCTTACCTGTGTAAAAGTAATCCGGATCAAGGTATCCAAATGTTCCTTTTACAACAGTGTTGACGTAAGTGGACTGCTGATTTATTGGGCATATTTTGGTCAGCCCAAAGTCCGAAATCTTAGCAGCCCAGCTGCTATCTAGCAATATATTTGAGCTCTTGATATCACGATGTATAACTCCATGTGTAATCCCAGTACCCGTGTGAAGGTAATCTAGGCCACGAGCGGCTCCCAAGCATATTTTGATTCGTGTCAACCATGGCAGAGAAGTTGCACGTTTGTGGAGATGATCTTCAAGGGTTCCATGGCGCATATATTCATAAATAAGGATCATTTCTTGGCCATCATTACAATAACCAATCAAAGACACCAAGTGACAGTGCCTTAGCTTAGATAGCATCTCAACTTCTGCCCAAAACTCCTCTGCTCCTTGATTAGAAGTTGAATCCAGCCGCTTAATGGCAACAACCAAACGCCTTTCGCCATTAGAGATGGTTCCTTTGTAAACTTTGCCAAAGCCACCACGTCCTATTACCAATGACTCATCAAAGTAATTAGTTGCCTTCTGAATCTCATAAAATGTAAGCCGGCAGCAAGGTTCTGACAACTCCAAGGATAAAAAAGATCTAGCCTTGTGACAGTTAGAAGGCAACATAGTTATTTATAGTAATGAATTAAGAATTAGATTCAAAATGGTATGTTAATGTGCATGATCATTAAGGTTACATATATAAACTGGAGTCATTAAATAAATGGATTGTTGACTTGTTTGTAGTCAACATATACAAACTGATATTTTTCTTCCATGAAAGAGACTTGTAAGGTAGCATGGTTGGACACTTGGACCTTTAGAAGAATACTACTTCAGGGGTCTACCAGACATAAATATTATTGGTATTTAAAAGACGTGCGCAGTTTCTACGAAATTAAGAAATGCCCAAATGTCTCAAGAAGCAGTCAGCAGCTTTTCTTTTTTCTCTTATTCAAAAAAAATATAAGGATGGTTTTCTTTTTAAGCTTTGGATATGAATAAATTGTTGCTTCGTTTATTATTTCCATATGCTTTCACTTTATACACTCAATCTAATAAACCCTTAGATCAATTACAACTAGGAGACACGGATTAGTACAGTTAAAACTCTGTTTCAAACTTCACAGTTGACACCAATAAATGACATGCACACATATGCTGATATTCAGGTTTTCAGTTTGCAATACTACTCATGCCTGCATATTGATTTTTTATTTTATTTCCTGCTCCGCCAGACCGGCCCTGAGGTGTAAGATCTACTTACATGTTAAACACCAGTGACTAGCAAGTCTAATATTATACTCCGTAATGGATTAGCATATTTCTAACACACATAACAATTCAGTGAGTAGAAGAAACTGACAACACAAAGTCGCCCACTAATTAGATTAATCAACACAGCTTCTATCATCAGATATATTCCATGATATTAACAAAAAGATAACACAGTCATACTACAAATTTATGCCAAATATATGCTCTGACGAGGAGGTGGCGGTGAAGTGCAACTGCTGCAGCTTCTACGGCTTAGAGGCCTATACATCAACTATTAAAGTATACTTTGATTGAGAAAACTCAATGAAAAAATGATAGTGCAAAGTACACAAACAAGAAAAAGTTGGTTTTTAATAATGATTTCCAATAAAATAATAATAATAATAATAACCAAGTTAATTCCAGTTATCTTCACCTGCGCTTGCATCATATTGATAAACTCTACCAAACGAAATCAATAGGCAGGGACGGAGCCAGTAGGGGGCTGGTGGGTGCTCGGCCACCCCCAACCGGACCAACTAGCCCATCTCTTAGGTTGTGTTTATGATTAAGAACAAAGTATTTTTCTTTATAAATTATACAAGGTAACGAGCTTATCATTCATGGCTTAGAAAACCAGAGTATTTTTCTTTGACAGGGGATGCCATTATTTGTTTATTTGTGGGCCTAGCTTTTCACTTTGTAACTATTTAAATATAAGTTTTAGTATAGCCCTTTCAATATTTAATACTTGATGAAATGAACCCCAATCTTAAATATCTTGACTAAAATGTTTCGTTGGAGATAAAACAATACATCTATATCTATACTACATATCTATACTATCTATAATGGAAAAATGGTAAAAGTGAAATGTTGAGTTTTCAACAATAGTCAAATGAGAGAGAAAAAGTGAAATGTAATTAATACTCTTATTAAAACACCCCATTACTTAAAAGTACAATGGTTTATTCACATTGTACAACCAATTAAAATACAAACCGGGTCGACTCGGGACGCTTCAAACCCGCGCGGGTTGACCCGGTTTAATTTGACCCATTTCCGACCCAACCTAGCAAGTTGACCCGGTTTAAATCGACCCATTTTTTGACCGAAACGGTTCAACCGGTTGAACCACCGGGTCGAACCGGGTTTCAAAACATTATCCATTACTTAAAAGTACAATGATTTATTCACATTGTACAACCAATTAAAACACAAACCGGGTTGACCCGGGATGCTTCAAACCCGGCGGGTTAACCCGGTTTAATTTGACCCATTTCTGATCCAACCTAGCAAGTTGACCCGGTTTAAATCGACCCATTTTTCGACCGGAACGGTTCAACCGGTTGAACCACCCGGGTCGAACCGGGTTTCAAAACATTATCCATTACTTAAAAGTACAATGATTTATTCATATTTTACAACCAATTAAAACACAAACCGGGTTGACC
>LBNU01001533.1:48813-61114 GCA_014162995.1 Artemisia annua
GAGCAAAGATCAACTTTCTTGTGGATTAGAACGTTAAAGCTTCATGAATGAGGTAGCCACAAAAAGTGCAGGAATCTATAATACCACTTAGACTTTTACACACCTGAGTTAAGAAGGTTCAACTTGCATAATACATTAGTAGTTAGTGAAAATAAAACCTTAAAAATAAAATTAAAAAAAAAAAAAAAAAAAAAAAAAAAAGGGAAAGTATTGTAATTATAATGCAAATAAAAAATGAGGAATGTGAAAGTGGTAAATTCAGTAATGAAATGTTGTACGTTAACGACAATGATATTTTTCAAAAGGAAAATATTAATACAAATCGAAAACCGGGTTGACCGCGGACATTTTAAACCTAGCAGATTGTCTCGGGACACTTCAAACCCAGCGGGTTGACCCGGTTTAATTTGATCCGTTTTTCCGACCCAATCCGTCGGTTTGACTTGGTTTAAATTGACTCATTTTTCGATCGAAACGGTTCTACCGGTTGAACCACCTGGGTCGAACCAGGTTTCAAAACATTATGTTTAATCACTATATTCTCAAATTTTTATTATTTTTCATTTAAAACCCATAAACTTTTTTTATCACTAAAACTATCTGTCACTATAAAATCTCGTTGTAATGCACGGGTACTCGTCTAGTGTAACTAAGAAGAAAAACTCTAAAAAATATATATACGGAGTACAATTTTTGAAGTTCTAATCAACATTTTATCAGTTATTTTTTTATTAAGAAAAGTACTAAATAAAATTCAATGTATATTAATGAAACTCAACGTTATTATGAATATTCAAAGTTATAATGATCTATTAATTGTGTTTTACTACTCGTATTTTATAATTCGTAATATATAATTACGATCCCCCTTAACTCAAATTCCTGGCTCCATCGTCTCTGTCAATGGGGATTATCTTATACAGGATCATAGAAAAAAGGAACACTAGACTCTTACCAAACGAAATTAACCACGTGTATGATATTTTATGAATGCATTATCTCGGACATAAATCAGTAAGTTCGAACACTCAACTTTTATGAATAAATTGTATTGATTTGACGGTTTAAAAACTATGTGTGATACAAGGTTGGAAAGCTAAGGATGCGTACTTTTCAACGCCCAAATTGATGAGTCATTTAGAGTTCTACAAAAATACTAATACCCATTTTACGAAAGCATGTTGAGTGTCCCTCTATTGAAAGATAATTAAATGTTCGTCACGATGGTGTAATTTTCATAGGTTACCGGTTTACAATTTTTGAGATATGAGTTTTTAATTAAAAAAGATGAGCTCAAAGGAGTGAAAAGGTTAATGTTTTTTAGGGTATGTTTGGCAAAACTAGCTGTAGACTGTATGCTTTAAGCCGTAAACTGTAAGCTGTAAGTTGTAAACTGCAAAGCTGTTAACAAGAGCTACAAGCTGTATCTTTCTTTCTTTTTTTTTCTTTTTTTTTTTTCTTTTTTTCAATAAAAGTGTTTGGTAAATTAGCTGTTAACTGTAATTATAAGCTGTTAACAGTAATTTTACATTTTAACAGCTCCGAATATTTTAAAAGCTTCACGAATCAGCCTTTCATTTTGGAGCTACTTGTTTAAATAAAAGTTTGAAGTTGATGTATCCAAACAGAGCTACTTGTTTTTGAGAAAATTATTTTTGTAACAAAAAGCTTACGGCTTAAAAAAAGCTCCATACCAAACAGGCCCTTATTAATGTTTAATCTTGTCAATAATATGGTAGGGTAATGTCCTTAAATGAAACTTTTCTCGCATTAAACGTCAAATCATGCTTTGGCCCATATCTCATCCCATTCCTTTCGTGGAAGAAGAAATATTAGTGTGAATGCTTGACTATGAATAAGCTACCAGGTTCATTTTCATACTGCAATTATTTTATGTTTGCTTATGAATAAGCTACTAGACTTTTCAAGCTAATAAAACTTATCTAATAATTATCATCGATGACCATGTTTTTCCCTACGAGTCACGAGGCTGGATCTTCTTCATTCTCAGAGTCGCCACAACCATGTCGTGAGCTTTCGTTTTCCGAGATTCAGTTAGCAACTCAAGACTTTGATGAGTCACTTGTAATTGGGCATGGGGGATTCGGCAAAGTTTACAAAGGAACCATCACCAATGGAGAAAGTCTCTTGGTTGTTGCTGTTAAGCGGCTGGACTCAACTTCTAATCAAGGAGCAGTCGAGTTTTGGGCTGAAGTTAAGATGCTTTCTAAGTTAAGGCACTGTCATTTGGTTTCTTTAATTGGTTATTGCAATGATAGGCAAGAAATGGTTCTCGTTTACGAATATATGCCACGTGGGACCCTCGAAGATCATCTCCACAACCTTCAAACTCTTTTACCTTGGGTAAGACGACTTAAAATATGCATAGGGGCCGCTCGTGGCCTAGATTACCTCCACACAGGTGCAGGTATTCACCATGGAGTTATACATCGAGATGTCAAGAGCTCTAATATATTGTTACATAATAATTGGGCTGCTAAGATTTCTGACTTTGGGTTGTCAAAGATAGGTCCAACGAATCAGCCATCTACTTATGTTAACACTTTGGTGAAAGGTACATTTGGATATCTGGATCCAGATTACTTTCAGACTGGTAGGCTGACTCGAAAGTCTGACGTGTATGCATTTGGAGTGGTACTACTTGAAGTTCTGTGTGGTAAACGAGCAGTAGATAGAAGTCTTGATGAGGAGCGATGGGGTTTAGCAAGTTGGGCTCTAGATTCTATCAAAGAAGGTAGGCTTAAGCAAATTGTTGATCCTAACATAAAGGGGAGAATATTTCCTAAATGTTTGAAGGAGTTTGCACGGCTTGCAGAGCGTTGTTTGCATAGCCATCCAAAGCAGCGTCCAACAATGGCCGAGGTTGTGGTCAGTCTTGAGTCTATACTAGTCTTACAGGAGAAAGCTAACACTGCATTGTGTCCTCCAGCCAAGACATTATTTGGTATGAAGATGCCGATGTTTCTATTTCCATCTAACCAAGAAAACTTTGGTATTATGCTTGATCTCTATTCTCTTCCATTCTGTTATATCATAGTTCTTTCAAACGCTTAATACATGTGTTGTTTTTGTAGTTGACGGCATAAGTTTAAAACCTTTGGAGTTATACCTAGATAGTATCCAAGGTGAACACAAAGTATTAAACCAAGAAAACTTTGGTATTATGCTTGATCTCCATTCTCTTCCATTCTGTTATATCATAGTTCTTTCAAACGCTTAATACATGTGTTGTTTTTGTAGTTGGCAGTATAAGTTTAAAATCTTTGGATTTATACTAGGTGAACACAAAGTATTAATCCAGTTTGCTTTTAAAACTATCAGCACTGCAACTGAAAACTTCTCTGCAGCTAATAAAATGACACAGCATCGATATGGTTCCATGTATAAGGTAATGACATTCACATATCTTTACTACTACTTTTATTTCTTTCAGGTTTTTGCAAGGTTGCGAAAACTTCAACTTATAATTATTTACTATTTTCAGGGAAAGCTACAAAATGGACAAGGAATAGTAGTTTCACGGCCTTATTTAGATACCGAATTACAAGGATATAAAAGGGAATTGTCGTTACTGGTAAAGTCTCAACATGAGAATTTGATTCAGTTGCTTGGATATTGCATTAAAGGAACAACAATGTTCATTGTTTATGACTTTGCACCATATTCAAGTCTGGATCGCTTAATATTTGGTATGAATTTTCATTTTTAAATGTGAACCTTCAATGATACTTTTATAAACTCCACACAAGTGTTTACTCTGACCAAAAGGGCTTGTCTTCCAACGGTACCCATAGTTGTGTGAGAAACTCTCCAACCAAATCGTTGTGGGTTCAAGTTCATGTGATATGGTTGTGGTGTATAATTTGTGAGATAGTTGCCGTTCTATTTAAAAANTTTTATTTATTTCTTAATTGATTAATTCTTTATTGTCAAAAGTAAACGAATATGTTTTGGATTTTCCAAGAAGTTTAAGGGTGCGTTTAGTTAGAGAAAAAATTCTCTTGTTTTCTATCTCTAGTTTTATAAAAATTTGAAATGAAAATTTATCTCCACAAAACACTTGAAAATATAGGAAACGCGTTTAGTTGATGTTTGTATTTTCTATTTTAAAAAAAGGGAGGGAGGGTTGTGAGACGTGGGTTACAAAAGAAAACAAGGAAAATAACTAAAATTTGTTTTGTAATTTTCCTTGTTAAGTTAGGAAATAGGGGATTTTGTGTTTTGCAAAACATTTTGTTGGAAAACGCTCATTTGAACACGATCTCTATTTTCTTTGTTTTCCACAAAACATTTTATGGAAAACAAGGGTGTTTTCCCCCAACTAAACGCACCCTAAAGGTTTGTATCTTAATCTACCCTGTTTTTTATCTTCTGTCGATTTGGTATACATGAAATGTAGCCTTATAAAGTAGTTTTCGATTTTCTATAGTTGGCTGACATTAATGATTAAGATAATTGTTGGGTGGCTTGTTTTTACACTGTCCCCTTTTGAATCGTGTTAATATTGATGGAGTAATCTTTGACAAACATGCATTTTGTGATCTATGTTTCTAGATCCTATGTCTACTCTTTTGGACTGGAATGAGCGGTACAAAATAATTCTAGGCGTTGCTAGGGTCCTCATTTACCTTCACAAACATGCTCCTATTCAGATCATACACGGTAGCGTCAAACCTAGTAACATTCTATTGGATGTAAGTTTGGACCCCAAACTTGCAGATTTTTGGTTTGCAAGATGCTTAGCGAACAACGAGAATGATTCTGTTAATGCGGAGATAATTCTTCAGACCTCGTAAGTTCATGCCCATCCCAATCAACATTCTTCTAGTTTTGTAAGGTCTCAGCATATTGAAGCAAATTCATCTGACATGTTTGTTTCTTTTAGTCTCTTTTCTTTCTAATATACTGATACACTTATATGTGCCGTGGCAGGGAATATACGGCACCAGAGTATACGGATATATATCATGGTCCTGTGTCAACTAAATCCGATGTCTTTAGTTTTGGCATGTTAATTTTGAAAACTATAAGTGGATGTAGAAAATACAATGACATTCCCACAGCTAACGAGAATTTTGTACACTATGTAAGTATGTTTATAGATGATCAACTTAGAGGAACAGTGTTGACCCATCCACAAATGACTGGGCCAGTCAACTGGTCAAGTCATGCTTTATCTTTAACGGGTCAAATGGTTTAGTAAAGTCACTCAAAGTAAACTTTTAATGCAGAAACTAAAAGGTTTGAAAAGTGATGTATTCTGTGTCAACCCAATTGGACACGGCATAGGGCATACTTTGACCCGTGTAAAAATATACATGTTTTGACCCACATAAATGATACATGTTTTTCTTTTGGGTATAGCCGTATAGGGTTACCCCGGTAAAGTATAAAATGATACATGTTTTAACCCACTCAAAATGTTTGCATGTTTTCACTTGATATGACATATTTTTTATCGCGTTTATAATCTTTTTGTTCTTTATGGTGGACTGGTGGGAGCGTAACTACATGCTTGTTGATTTGTTGCAGGCATGGACGAATTGGTGGGCCGGAACATCTTCAAGTATCGTTGATCCTAGAATTGATGCAGATTCAAGGTCCATAAGAAGCTTCATTCACATTGGGTTGTTATGTGTTCAAGAAGATGCAAGTGACAGACCAACAATGGAAGATGTCCTTGCCATGCTACTTAGCGGTTCTTTTCTAACTCTCCCTATTCCCAAAAAACCGGTATCACCACAAATTATAAAAGAGGATTTGGCTATTACTAATGTTCCAGTTGCATTGTTATTGGAAAACCATGATATAGAGACTGTTGATGAGTTCATATCGGAGCTAGATCCCCGAAAAGTGTCTTTTACATGTAAGCAGGGCCTCATTGCTACATACAGTCATACAGATTATCTTCCCCCCTTTTTTTAAATGTACCTTAAAGCTCATCAAAGGATTTTAAAGATCTAACATACAGATTATCTTCCCCCCTTTTTTTTTCCTTCAATTTTTCACATTGACATATATGACACGCGAACAATAATTTTCTAATAGATGACTATACTTTTCACAGTTACACGTTAAGCACCAGTCGCCAGGAGCATATATACTTTTTAAAAACATGATATGCATATTTAATTCAGTGATGAGAATAGGCATGACCGCACAAATTAATACTCCGTAAGATTAATCAACACATTTCTACACCAGATATGTTACTTCCATGATATATAAACTACAGCTCTATAGCAAAACAATAACACAATATTTATACTACAAATTTAGGCCAAATATGTGCTCCGACATCATTAATTCAAGCCTTGCAAGGAGATTGCAGTGAACTGCTGCTGCTGATGTTGCTGCTGCGTTCTTCGTCTTGGAGGCGTGTACATCAACAATTACAGTGCATTTAGATTGACCAAATTTAATGAATTAATAATAGTAAAAAGTACACAAATATCAATTAGAGTTCAAAATTTCAACTCATTTATGTGAAAAAAAGGTCAATTTAGGTTATATTTTATTATCAAAGAATCATACAAGAAAAAACTAGTCTTTGTTTGTGACCAAAAGAACCCAAATTAATTTTGGTTATCTTCAGCTGCTCTAAAGGTATTACTAGACTTTACCAGATGAAATCAATGGGGATGTTCCAGTACAGGATCGCAGTCAAATGGAACAGTGAACTCTGTACCAAACGAAATCAACCATGCGTATGGTATTTTAAGAAATGCTATCTTGGGCATAAATCAGATATAAACTCTTCAACTGCACTGGTATCAAAATCGTCAACTGGCATTTCAGTAGTAGATGTTGAATGCTCTCTTATCATCTTTTCTCGCATTTTACTCACAGGGAGAGCAAGAGATGAGTTTCCAAGCAACATGCCAACAATTTCCTCCATTTTCGGCCTATCCGCTGCCTCTCCTTGAATACACAGCAACCCAACCTCAATGAATCTTGCCATGGAACTTGAATCGGCGTTGATTCTGGGATCAATTATATTTGACAATGTTCCTTCCAACCAATTTCTCCGGACCTACAACAGTTCAACATGTCTGTAACTATACTCCCTTCATTTTGATTCAAAGAAGTTCTTTTTACATTACTGCTAAAGAGTATGGATCTAGTGAGAAGAATTTATGAAATGAGAAGAGTGAGAAATAATTATAGCCACATATTTCAAATAAGGAAAGAGGAATAATAGGAGATGCATCTATTTTTCATGGGTGCATCTAATATTTGTGGTTGTAATTTCTTCTCATTCTTCTCATCTTAACTATATTTCTCATTTGATCCTAACTCTACTGCTAAAACCATACTATTGCGCATGAAATAATAATGGAATTTTATAAGTTTGTTGCAAGTTTAAGAAATATCGGGTAAAAATTGATGTTTATAACATTGTCAATTATGTGTTTAGGAAGTACTGGATTTGATTTGAAAGGGTNAGTTCTTTTTACATTACTGCTAAAACCATACTATTGCGCATGAAATAATAATGGAATTTTATAAGTTTGTTGCAAGTTTAAGAAATATCGGGTAAAAAATGATGTTTATAACATTGTCAATTATGTGTTTATTTGGATTTGATTTGAAAGGTAGGAACGCATCTAGGATCAAATCACACTTACATATTCTACCAACTGTCTGTCAAGTTGGAAGTAACTAGATATTTTACGCCCGGTTATAGTTTCCAAAACCACCACACCAAAATTGAAGACATCTGACATTATTGACAGATTGAATTTCATTAGAAGCTCCGGTGCAGTGTATCCCCTGTCACGTGAGCTGATGTGCAGGTATTAGTCACCATGAATGAAAACATAGGAATCGGGCATCCAAGTGGATGCAGATCTTTTAATACGACATTTGTACTTACATGTCCCCGCGAACAGCATTATCAGGAATGCAGTCAGTTTTGTTGATTGCCTTTGCAAAACCAAATTGTGATAGTTTCGGTTGAAAGCTTTTGGCTAAAAGAATGCTTCCGGATGTTAAATGACCATGTATGACCGTAACGGGAGCATGCTTGTGAAGGTAAACAAGTACTCTAGCAATACCTAATATTATTTTGTACCGTTTATTCCAGTCCAGAAAATTACACATAGGATCTGTAAACATACATCGCAAAACAAATTTTGTCAATCTATTATTCGTCTAGTTTCATAATATTTAAATGAATTAAGGTTAAAATTAAGCATGAGATGTCCAACTCAAAATGACATTCATACCAAATATTAAATGATCCAGGCTTCGATGAGGTGCAAACTCACGGATGAAAAAAACTTTTGTTCCTTCAATACAATATCCCAGCATCTTGATCAAATTCTCATGCTCAAGCTTAACCAGTATTGATGCTTCAAGCATTTTATATCTCCTATACGCAAAGGAAAAAGGTAAATTGACTTCTATTTCTTGTCCAGTTTGTAGCCTTCCCTGATAACAAAGGTAATTCTGAAATATGTAGCTAGAAATTGGAGCAAAGTTGTTCGTGACTATTTATGCTAATAACCAAAAATGATATGTACGACTAGAAACCTTGTAGATTGAACCATATCCTTGATGAACAAATTTATTAGCTTCAGAGAAGTTTTCAGTTGCAATGTTGATAGTATCAAAATCAAACCGACGGAATGTTTGATTTTCACCTTGAATACTATCAAGGTATAACTCCATGGTATTTACACTTGTATCTTGAACTGCAATTTCAACAGAAAAACAAGTTTTAGAAAACAGTTGCTATTACTTATGTATTGCGAAGCTAAAGTTTTAAGATATGTTGTTTAGGGTCATCAGTCATGTAATGTAACTGAGATTTATTCGAGACCAAATAGATCTCTGGTTAACCTCATATATGGTTTAAGAGCTGCGGTCGTTTGGAGTGCATGCTCGTGTAAGGTAACTGATTCCAGCAACCACAAATTGCGGGGATCAAGGGACTAGGGAGCTGGGGGTCTAGGGGCATCACTAAAATTAACTGTTACAGAATCAACTGATCTTTGGCTATTTCCTGCTAAAACAACCAACCGCACAATGGTTGTGTTATGATAACAGACATTTCGGTTTCATAAAACATAACATAACTTTCAGAAATAATCTCAAGTTTTCTTGCGGTTTTCTAGACAAATGTAAGTGCTTTCTTGAAGTATATCCACATATAATTGTGTAACCTAGGCTAATATTGGGTCAAAAACTCAAAATAGTATACACGGAGAATGATTTTTTTAACGTACGTGGGCCAAAAAATACCATAGGTCTAACAATTTAATCACAAACAACTAGATTGAACATTGAAGAGAATATGATACCTAAGTTTTCCCCATTGGATGGAGAGACAATCAGCGGTACCTTCCTACCAAATATTGTCATGCCTCCTGCACGCTGCAACGTACTGTCGGCTTTCTCCTGTAAGGTTAGCACAGACTGAAGACCCACCACAACCTCTGCCATCGTAGGACGCTTCTTCGGATGGCTATGCAGACACCAGTCTGCTATCCGTGCAAACTCCTTTAAACATTTAGAAAATATACTGCCCCTTAACTTTAAATCGACAATTTGCTTTAGTCTACCTTCTTTAATGGATTCTTGAGCCCATATTGCCAAACTCCATTGCTCCTCATCAAGACTTCCATCTACTGCTCGTTTCCCGCACAAAACTTCAAACAATACCACTCCAAAAGCATACACATCAGATTTTCTGGTTAAATTACCCGTGTAAAAGTAATTAGGATCAAGATATCCAAATGTGCCTTTTACAATAGTATTAACATAAGTGGACTGCTGATTTTTTGGGCATATTTTGGACAACCCAAAGTCCGAAATCTTTGCTTCCCAATTGTTCTGTAACAATATGTTAGAACTCTTGACATCACGATGTATAACACCATGATTAATACCCGTACCAGTGTGAAGATAGTCTAACCCACGAGCTGCCCCTATGCATATTTTGAGTCTTGTTATCCAAGGTAGAGAATATAGACGTTTGTGGAGATGGTCTTCAAGGGTTCCACGGGGCATATACTCGAGGATCATCTCATTCTGATCATTGCAATAACCAATCAAAGACACTAGGTGACAGTGCCTTAACTTAGATAGCATCTCAACTTCTGCCCAAAACTCCTCTGCTCCTTGATTAGAAGTTGAATCAAGCCGCTTAATGGCAACAACCAAATGACACTCACCGTTAGAGATGGTTCCTTTGTAAACTTTGCCAAACCCACCATGTCCTATTACCAATGACTCGTCAAAGTTATTAGTTGCCTGCTGAATCTCATACAATGTCAGCCGACGGCAAGGTTCTAACAACTCCATGGATATATAGAAGATCTGGCTCGTAACTGTTAAGATTAGTGTCAAATAGTTATGTTCATATACATGATCATTAAGGTTACATATAGTCATATATAAATGGATAGTTGACTTTTCATAGTTAACAAATACAAATTGATATTTTTCTTCCATGAAAGAGACCTTATATACATTAAGAAAATGTATCTCTAGAAGAAGTAAGCCCTTGACAGATTTCTTTATCTTATTAATTATTTATTTATTTTTTTTATACTCATATTCTTTTTTAGCTTTAAATATGAGTGACTTGTTGCCACATCCATTGGTGCCATATTTGTTCAGCTGTCTTAATCTACTGAACGCCTAAATTAATAACAACAATAAGACACATTATTGGTACAGTTTGCAAGGTTCTGGTTCAAACATCACAGTTCACACCAATAAAACAAAGATGCACCTCTCAATAGGGTTTTATTTATTTATTTATTTTTTTATTATTTTTTTTTTGGGCGAAAATTGTATCTTCATTGAAAATTAACGAGTGTTGACTACTATACAATGATCTACTACAACTGATTATAGATCTTATGGCAAATGAATTAGCCATTTGAAAGAAGATCTACCAAAACGTAACTAAGCACCTCTCAATAGTTGACCATCGGTTCCATAATAAATGTCCCTTCCAATATGCACAAAGTTTTAGAAAATCACACTAACTACATTCTCCACCAAAGAAATATAATCTCTTCCCACTAAAACTACTCATTTGTTGAAATACGATGTGAACACTTGTTTTAAGACATCAATATAAACACTTATGCCGGTTCCAAGTATGTGGCTTGCAATACTAATCAAGCTTCATAACTGATTTTTCAACATAAAGTGATATGTTTCCTACTCCATCCCCTGTGATGTCTTTTTCTAAAAAATAAGGTTAGAATTTAGTCATCTGCACCTGATATTTCAATAGAATATCATTTACACTGGATTTTAGTTACACATTAAACACCAGTCACTAGGAAGTCCAGAATGCATAGCATATATGTAACAACATGCATAATAATACACAAGTAGACTGAAGACACAAAGTCACAAACTAATCAGACCAGTCAACACAGCTACGATCAGATATGTTACTTCTATGATATTAAAAGATAGCAAGTACCACAACTACAGCTCTTTTAGCAAAACGATAACACATTCATCCTACAAAATTATGCCTAATATACGCTCTGACATTATTAACTCAAGGCTTGCGAGGAGGTGGCGGTGAACTGCTACTACTGCTGTTGCTGCTGCTCCTACGTCTCAGAGGCCTAAATATAAGAGAATAGGAGTGTATCATGAGTGGCCATATTAAACTGTATAACGATAGCACAAAGTACAGAAACATTGATTAGAGGTTGCAATTCAACCCATTTTTATGTTAAAATGGGTCAATTTGGGTTATTTTTTATTACTTAAAAATCAAGCAAGAAAAGACTAGTCTTTGTTGGTGATTTCAAATAAGTATCGGAGTTGACTTCCGGAAACTTTAAGTCTTACTCTTACGATATGTCTTATAATCAACTATCCTTCATAAGTGTTTTGTCTTTTTGAAATGCATGTTTTTCCTTGAACAACACATACCATCACCCCCATAAAATATCCATGTTCTCCAGAAAATAGAACTACTTAATAAACACAATAATACCTTCTAGGACTGCGACTCCTTGATACCTTCCTTGTGACCTGTAATAATCACAAAAGTAAAATATTATCAGTAAATGAGCTGGCTAAATTTGCAACAAATACTTTTGACAGAGTCAGACCTTTCTTGGACTTGGAGAATCTGAGAGGGATGGTGACCTACCACGCCTACCAACTGGCGGACGCACTCTGTTCTCAGGAAAGCACAAAGGAGTTCGATAAAGCATATACGACAAAGACCAGAATTATTATTATTATTAAAAAAAAAAAAAAAAAAAAAAAAAAAAAAAAAAAAAAAAAAAAAAAA
>LBNU01001533.1:61205-92391 GCA_014162995.1 Artemisia annua
ACAACTAAATCCAGTCAATATACTGATTACAGAGAGTATTGAGAAGCATCATGAATTCCAAAAGATTTAAAACTTACCGGCGCCTTATCGGGGGTGAACGCCTTCTAACTGGACTACCACGCATACGTCGAGGAGAGGGCCTAATAGAGACACAATTAGCAAGAACTGATGACGTCTGATATAAAAAAAAAACAGATATAAAAATAACACCACACCTATTATAGCGCCTTCCAAGGGGAGAAGGTGAGCGGCGTCTTAAAGAAGGTGACCAAGGTCGTCTTCTAGGAGGGGGTGAACCATCACGACGATAAGGTGGAGAACCACGTCGAGGAGGTGGAGATCCTCTTCGGGCTATAGGAGATCTGCGGCGCGGTGATGACAGAGGTTTACGACGAGGAGATCCTGGAGCAAGTAAGAGAAGTAAACACATTTACTCTAATAAACCTGAAGTAAATTCAAATCAAGAGGGCTAAGTGCATCAAAAGATAACCAACTTAAGTCTGATTTCTATTCTAGGTAATAACTTTTTTAACCACAAAAACCCATAAAAGTTGTAAAATAAGAAAATTGTTTAAAGGTACGGGATAACCAAAACAGAAAGTAAACCAAAGTTGGTTACTTATGTTATTACGAATATCAAAGACAAACAGAGGATATCTCATACCATCCCTTACGCGCGTTGGCCCATCCTTTTCAGCATCATTCTTTGCTACATCTCTCCTTGAACCAGTGGCTAAGGATTTGGGAGGTGGTGAAACCTTCTTCCTCTCAGGTAAGGTAAACTTCGCTTGAACAACTTTCCCATCAATTTGAGCCTGCAATATTACCATAACAGCATGAGCTAATGAGGTGTAATAATAAATACAACTCAACCAAATGTGAACTATTATGAAGTGTACCCCATCCATGTGTAATTGGGCTTTTTCAGCATCGCTTCGTGTCTTGAACTCAACATATCCAGACCCTCTAGGAAGGTTAACCTAAGAATAAACAAAAGTACATGATGTAAAGTAGAGCACAAGCATTTGGAGTCTTATTACAAAGGGAAATCAGAGTTGATGTAACTTACAGTAGGATCCATTGCCAACCGAACATGTACAACTTCACCGAAATTGCCTATTAAAAGAAGTGAAATAAACAAGCATAATTCAAAATTAATTTTATTTTTCACGTCTCCATGAATATAATACACTTTTTCAGACAGATGTAGGCAACATCATACCAAAAATTTCTCGTAGGTGGTTTTCATTCACATTCCTTGTAAGCTGGTCAATGTGAAGAACCAGCGACTCAAGTATGGGAGAAGATTTCCTGTAACAATAACTCAGAATATGAAAATGAGTAGAAAACCTTAAATCAAGAAAAACAAACAACAAAAATAACAATGATACTCCTTCTGTGACACAAGATAACAAAATATACCAAGTGAAAACCAGTTCCACGACAGAACTACTATTTCTATCAGGCCTAAGAATCCCAATGAACACATTTGGAGAAAAGGATTACTCACTCATTGCCTTTGAGAAAGTCCTTTTATTTGTGGATGTCCCAATAAAGGGCCTAGTTTTACACAGATTATATACCTGTTTATGTTAATATTCAAGTTACTGGTGCGATTGAATTACCAATATTAAAGCATTATCGGCTAAGTATACATCAAAATGGAAATGGTGCAAGATATCAACTTAGATTAGCCCAAAAGTGAACTCTTATCAGCCCAAATATCAATGATACAACGAAAACTAGCCTAAAGATGGACATGTAGCACTCATGCGATGTTCTGTGCCTTAATGTACTCCATCATTTTTGTACTGCCACACTAGGATTTAAACCTTGCTCAAGTTATACCTTATTTTTCCTTTCTTATTCTTTTTTTAGAAATTCATGTCCCTACCATTCACTAAAGCGTTTCATTAGTAGCATCCAAAAAGAAATCTAATTGCCAAACAAGATTTCAATTCTAAACACTAGAAGCTAGCTAAGCGCTTGTCGCCCAACACAGCATATGTATTTCGTCTAGTGGATAACTATTCTAGAGCAAATGGAGTATTATTTTAAATAGCTACAACAGAAATAACCCTCCAAATGATCAATATATCCAAAGATCAAGTTTCTTACACAATGTACGTTCTAAAAGGATGTATGTTCTCATTGCCTAGGCTAGGTCTTTGGGGAAGGGTTAGTCAACACCCAAAAGGGGTGCACGGGTGCCGATTTAAACCTTTGGGAGACATTCTAAAAAGGATGAATCTGACATTTACATTCGATAAACAATTTAATAATTGCACCTTCCTAAATTTTCTAGTGTACACACACTTATTTTGGTTATTATTTTGAAACAGAGGGAATAATTATTCAGTTTAACCAATTACCCACCAAACATAACCAAATAATAATCGCCAATTTAATACGCGTCACACTTAAGTGGATGTTTGTTTAAGCTTATCTATGGCTTATGAGCCTATCTGAGGAGGTGTTTGTTTCATCTTATATTCTTACATAGCCGGCTTATGGCTTGTTTGGTTTTGGGCTTATGTTTCATAAGCTCACTTTTTGTGGCTTATTCTTTTTAAACTTTTCACCTTATGTATATTTATTATGTCATAATAAGCTTATATTAAGCAATACGTTGCAAAATAAGCCATAAAAAGTGAAACTTCATGAAACATAAGCCCAAAACCAAACAAGCCACAAACCGGCTATATAAGCCGAAACAAACACCCCCAAAATCCGAAAGCATTACTTTGGAGGTGGAGAACGACCACGTTTCAGTCCATCACCAGACCTATTAAAGAAAACCCAAATATAATAAACTATCAAAACAATATTGAAAATGGAATAAATGTAAAAATTTTATAAAAATGTGATTTACCTTTTTTTGGGGTGAATGGGGCTAGGGCTACGAGAACTGCTACTGCGAGAGAGTGAAGATGAAGAAGAGTAGGATCTGGACCGGGAACGGGATGAACCGGAAGATGATGAAGATGAAGATGAACCGGATGGTGATCTACCACGGCCTGGTTTTGCCATGGGGGTTTTGGTTCAGTGACTGGAATATGTTATAAAACTCTGGATGATAATAAACCCTATAAATAAAGAGTTGTGGCAAAATTATATTTTTTTTATTTTTATTTTTTTTTTGTATTGTTTTAAAAATATTTTATAAAAAAGTTTGTTTCATAGACAAAATTTATTAAGAGATTATAAAAAAATATAAGATTTGCTACATCATGTAGCTTATAAATATCTACAAGCTTCAACTTCAGTTACAGCAACAATTATTTTTGTCAAACATACTCTTAGGGTGCGTTTGGTTCGTAAGTGGGATTGGAATTGGATTCGGATTTTGAAAAGGTTTGAAAGATGTGGGAAATGAAAAAAATGGGGCCCCCAGGTTTCAAGTGAGACCACCCAACTAAGGTAAGAATGAAATCTATCATTTCCTCATTCCCAAATTGTGGACCCGCCTAGAAACCAAACATAGGTTTTAATCTTTCTTTCATTTCATTCCCTCCAAAAGCATGAACCAAACGCACCCTTAATAAGTTTAATCATAAAAATATAAGGAGAGTTCAATTATTATATGGGATAGCTTGGCTACAATTATTGTAGCCAATTGGCTACAATCATAAAAAAATAAAAATAAATACACAACAAATTGAATCAGGGACCCACAGAAAAAAGTTAGGGACCCAAAAAATCACTCAGGACCCACAAATTGTAGGAAATTGGCTACAATTTAATTGTAGCCAATATATTCCCTTATTATATAGAGTTAACTACATTTTTGGTCCTTGTGGTTTACCGGGTATAACGGTTTTGGTCCAATAGTTTGAAATGTAACGGATCTTGTCCAGAATCCGCTGACCCATAACGGTTTTGGTCCAATTTTTCGTTGGCCGTTAGTTTGACCAATTTTGACCGTTAAGTCTGAGGGTATTCTCGTCTTTTAATCTATATTGCTAAATAAAAGAGTTAACTACATTATTTTTAATCCTTGTGGTTTGTCGGGTGTTTCACTTTTAGTCCAATAGTTTGAAAACAAATAAATTCATATATTTGAAAAGGGCTAATTGCTTGAAAATGTATTTTGTTATATACGTTTTTATAGAAGTTTTTATGCACATTTTTATACACACATTTTTATACACGTTTTTTACACATTTTTATATTCGAAATCAATGGGGATGTTCAAGTACAGGATCCGCAGTCAAATGGAACAGTGAACTCTGTACCAAACGAAATCAACCATGCGTATGGTATTTTAAGAAATGCTATCTTGGGCATAAATCAGATATAAACTCTTCAACTGCACTGGTATCAAAATCGTCAACTGGCATTTCAGTAGTAGATGTTGAATGCTCTCTTATCATCTTTTCTCGCATTTTACTCACAAGGAGAGCAAGAGATGAGTTTCCAAGTAACATGCCAACAATTTCCTCCATTTTCGGCCTATCTGCTGCCTCTCCTTGAATACACAGCAACCCAACCTCAATGAATCTTGCCATGGAACTTGAATCGGCGTTGATTCTGGGATCAATTATATTTGACAATGTTCCTTCCAACCAATTTCTCCGGACCTACAACAGTTCAACATGTCTGTAACTATACTCCCTTCATTTTGATTCAAAGTTCTTTTTACATTACTGCTAAAACCATACTATTGCGCATGAAATAATAATGGAATTTTATAAGTTTGTTGCAAGTTTAAGAAATATCGGGTAAAAAATGATGTTTATAACATTGTCAATTATGTGTTTATTTGGATTTGATTTGAAAGGTAGGAACGCATCTAGGATCAAATCACACTTACATATTCTACCAACTGTCTGTCAAGTTGGAAGTAACTAGATATTTTACGCCCGGTTATAGTTTCCAAAACCACCACACCAAAATTGAAGACATCTGACATTATTGACAGATTGAATTTCATTAGAAGCTCCGGTGCAGTGTATCCCCTGTCACGTGAGCTGATGTGCAGGTATTAGTCACCATGAATGAAAACATAGGAATCGGGCATCCAAGTGGATGCAGATCTTTTAATACCACGTTTGTACTTACATGTCCCCGCGAACAGCATTAACAGGAATGCAGTCAGTTTTGTTGATTGCCTTTGCAAAACCAAATTGTGATAGTTTCGGTTGAAAGCTTTTGGCTAAAAGAATGCTTCCGGATGTTAAATGACCATGTATGACCGTAACGGGAGCATGCTTGTGAAGGTAAACAAGTACTCTAGCAATACCTAATATTATTTTGTACCGTTTATTCCAGTCCAGAAAATTACACATAGGATCTGTAAACATACATCGCAAAACAAATTTTGTCAATCTATTATTCGTCTAGTTTCATAATATTTAAATGAATTAAGGTTAAAATTAAGCATGAGATGTCCAACTCAAAATGACATTCATACCAAATATTAAATGATCCAGGCTTCGATGAGGTGCAAACTCACGGATGAAAAAAACTTTTGTTCCTTCAATACAATATCCCAGCATCTTGATCAAATTCTCATGCTCAAGCTTAACCAGTATTGATGCTTCAAGCATTTTATATCTCNTTCGGATGGCTATGCAGACACCAGTCTGCTATCCGTGCAAACTCCTTTAAACATTTAGAAAATATACTGCCCCTTAACTTTAAATCGACAATTTGCTTTAGTCTACCTTCTTTAATGGATTCTTGAGCCCATATTGCCAAACTCCATTGCTCCTCATCAAGACTTCCATCTACTGCTCGTTTCCCGCACAAGACTTCAAACAATACCACTCCAAAAGCATACACATCAGATTTTCTGGTTAACTTACCCGTGTAAAAGTAATTAGGATCAAGATATCCAAATGTGCCTTTTACAATAGTATTAACATAAGTGGACTGCTGATTTTTTGGGCATATTTTGGACAACCCAAAGTCCGAAATCTTTGCTTCCCAATTGTTCTGTAACAATATGTTAGAACTCTTGATATCACGATGTATAACACCATGCTTAATACCCGTACCAGTGTGAAGATAGTCTAACCCACGAGCTGTCCCTATGCATATTTTGAGTCGTGTTATCCAAGGTAGAGAATATAGACGTTTGTGGAGATGGTCTTCAAGGGTTCCACGGGGCATATACTCGTATACAAGTATCATCTCATTCTGATCATTGCAATAACCAATCAAAGACACTAGGTGACAGTGCCTTAACTTAGATAGCATCTTAACTTCTGCCCAAAACTCCTCTGTTCCTTGATTAGAAGTTGAATCAAGCCGCTTAATGGCAACAACCAAACGATTCTCACCATTAGAGATGGTTCCTTTGTAGACTTTGCCAAACCCACCATGTCCTATTACCACTGACTCATCAAAGTTATTAGTTGCCTGCTGAATTTCATACAGTGTCAGCCGACGGCAAGGTTCTAACAACTCCATGGATATAGAAGATTCTGGCTTGTAACTGTTAGGATTAGTGTCAATAGTTATGTACTTATGTTCATATACATGATCATTAAGGTTACATATAGACAGTCATTATATAAATGGATAGTTGACTTTTCATAGTCAACAAATACAAGTTGATATTTTTATTCCATGAAAGAGACATATACATTTATTTTACAGGGTGGAAGGCCGTTATCCAAAAAAAAAGAAAGAGACATATACACATTAAGAAAATGTATCTCTAGAAGAAGTAAAAGCCCTCGACGATTTCTTAATCTTATTATCATTTATTTACTTTTTGATGCTTATATTCTTTTTTAGCTTTGAATATGAGTGACTTGTCGCCTCATGTGCCATATTTGTTCACTACATACTCTTGTCTTAATCTACTGAACATCTAGATTAATAATATAAGACACAGATTAGTGTACAGTTTGCAAGGTTCTGGTTCAAACATCACAGTTCACACCAATAAAACAAGATGTACCTCTCAATTGTTGATATATGTTATGCAGGTTCCAAGTATGCAGATCGCAATACTAATCATGCTTCATAATTGATTTTTCAACATAAAGTGATATATTTCCTTCTCCATCCCCTGATTCTAACAAATTAGGTTAGAATTTAGTTATCTGCACCTGATAACTTCAATAGAATATCATTTACATTGGATTCTAGTTACGCGTTAAATACCAGTCACTAGGAAGTCCAGAATGGATAGCATATATCTAACAACATGCATAATAAAGTCACAAACTAATCAGACCAGTCAACACAGCTACGATCAGATATGTTACTTCTATGATATTAAAAGATAGCGAGTACCACAAACTACAGCCCTTTAGCAAAACGATAACACATTCATACTACAAATTATGCCTAATATACGCTCTGACATCATTAACTCAAGGCTTGCGAGGAGGTGGCGGTGAACTGCTACTACTGCTGTTGCTGCTCCTCCTACGTCTCAGAGGCCTAAATATAAACAATAGGAGCATATCATGAGTGGCCAAATTAAACTATATAAGGATAGTACAAAGTAGAGAAACATTGATTAGAGGTTGCAATTCAACCCATATAATGTTAAAATTGGTCAATTTGGGTTATCTTTGTTGGTGATTTCCAATAAGTATCGGTGTTGATTTCCAGAAACTTTCCTACTCTTACCATATGTCTTATAATCAACTATCCTTCATAAGTGTTTTGTCTTTTTGAAATGCATGTTTTTCCTTGATCAATACATACCATCACCCTCATAAATATCCATGTTCTCCAGAAAATAGAACTACTTAATAAACACAATAATACCTTCTAGGACTGCGACTCCTTGATACCTTCCTTGAGACCTGTAATAATCACAAAAGTAAAATATTATCAGTAAATGAGCTGGCTAAATTTGCAATAGATACTTTCGACAGAGTCAGACCTTTCTTGGACTTGGAGAATCTGAGAGGGATGGTGACCTCCCACGCCTGCCAACTGGCGGTCGCACTCTGTTCTCAGGAAAACACAAGGGAGTTCGATAAAGCATACACAACAAAGACCAGAATTATTTTTAAGAAAAAAAATACACCATACGTCTGGATCAGAAATGAGATGTTTGATCGTATGTTACCTCCTTGGTGAGACTGAACTTGAAGGTGAACGGATAGGCCTTCGGATAGGTGGACTTCTCACTCGTCTAGGAGAGCTGCATCAATAGAAACTTGTTTCATATAAAATTCGCTATAAAGATCATTCGACAAAATAGTATATTCTTTAACATCAGAAATTGTGGTACAAAAATAAGCATTCCACATATTGATAAGAACACAACTAAATCCAGTCAATATACTGATTACAGGGAGTATTAAGAAGCATCATGAATTCCAAAAGATTTAAAACTTACCGGCGCCTTATCGGGGGTGANAGGTCGGAAACCATGGTTATAAAAAAAAATAAAAAAAAAAACAGATATAAAAATAACACCACACCTATTATAGCGCCTTCCAAGGGGAGAAGGCGAGCGGCGTCTTAAAGAAGGTGACCAAGGTCGTCTTCTAGGAGGGGGTGAACCATCACGACGATAAGGTGGAGAACCACGTCGAGGAGGTGGAGATCCTCTTCGGGCTATAGGAGATCTGCGGCGCGGTGGTGACAGAGGTTTACGACGAGGAGATCCTGGAGCAAGTAAGAGAAGTAAACACATTTACTCTAATAACCAGAAGTAAATTCAAATCAAAGAGGGCTAATTGCATCAAAAGGTAACCAACTTAAGTCTGATTTCTATTCTAGGTAATATATCATACCAAAGTTGGTTACTTCTTATGCAACTACGAATATCAAAGACAAATAGAGTATATATCATACCATCCCTTATGCGTGTTGGCCCATCCTTTTCAGCGTCGTTCTTTGCTACATCTCTCCTTGAACCAGTGGCTAAGGATTTGGGAGGTGGTGAAACCTTCTTCCTCTCAGGTAAGGTAAACTTTGCTTGAACAACTTTCCCATCAATTTGAGCCTGCAATATTACCATAACAGCATGAGCTAATGAGGTGTAATAATAAACATAACTCAACCAAATGTTAACTATTATAAAGTGTACCCCATCCATGTGTAATTGAGCTTTTTCAGCATCGCTTCGTGTCTTGAACTCAACATATCCAGACCCTCTAGGAAGGTTAACCTAAGAATAAACAGAAGTACATGATATAAAGTAGAGCACAAGCATTTGGAATCTTATTACAAAGGGAAACCAGGGTTGATGTAACTTACAGTAGGATCCATTGCCAACCGAACGTGTACAACTTCACCGAAATTGCCTATTAAAAGAAGCAAATTAAACAAGCGTAATTTAAAATTAATTTTATTTTTCACGTCTCCATGAACATAATACACTTTTTTTGACAGACTTAGGCAGCATCATACCAAAAATTTCTCGTAGGTGGCTTTCATTCACATTCCTTGTAAGCTGGTCAATGTGAAGAACCAGCGACTCAGGTATGGGAGAAGATTTCCTGTAAACAATAACTCAGAATATGAACATGAGTAAAAAACCTTAAATCAAGAAAAAAATAACAATGATACTCCTTTTGTGACAAAAGATAACAAAATATACCAAGTGAAAACCAGTTCCACGACAGAACTACTATTTCTATCAGGCGTAAGAATCCTAAATTCCCAATTAACACATTTGGAGAAAAGGATTACTCACTCATTGCCTTTGAGAAAGTCCTTTTATTTGTGGATGTCCCAATTAAGGGCCTAGTTTTACACAGATTATATACCTGTTTATGCTTATATTCAAGTTACCGGTGCGATTGAATTACCAATATTAAAGCATTATTGCTAAGCAGGGGCGGACCCAAGTGTATACTTTGGGGGGGCGGTGCCCTCCACGACTTATCGAAAAAGTTCAGATTTTAGTGTAAAAAAATTTTTCTGGGGATCTTTTTATTAAAGTGCACCCCTCCAAAAAATCAAATTGCCCCCCATGTTGAAGCCAAAAATGTAAAAACCTTAGTTTTTAGTGTGTAAAAAAAATTATGACCTTTTTATTAAAGTGCATCACGAATTTTATAAAAAAAAAAAAAATTTTTGCCCCCCGCCTTGAAAAATCCTGGGTCCGCCACTGTCGCTAAGTGTACATCAAAATGGAAATGGTGCAAGATATTAGATTAGATTAGCCCAAAAGTGAACTCTTATCAGCCCAAATATCAATGATACAACGAAAAGTAGCCTAAAGATGGACATGTAGCACTTATGCGATGTTCTGTGCCTTAATCTACTCTTATCATTTTGTACTACTGCACTAGGATTTAAAACTTGCTCAAGTTATACCTTATTTTTCCTTACTTATTCTTTTTTTTACAAATTCGTGTCCCTGCTATTCACTAACGCTTTTCATTAGTAGCATCCAAAAAGAAATCTAATTGCCAAACAAGATTTCAATTCTAAACACTAGAAGCTAGCTAAGCGCTTGTTGCCCAACACAGCATTATGTATTTCGTCTAGTGGATAACTATTCTAGAGCAAATGGAGTATTATTTTAAATAGCTACAACAGAAATAACCCTCCAAATGATCAATATATCCAAAGATCAAGTTTCTTACACAATGTACGTTCTAAAAGGATGTATGTTCTCATTGCCTAGGCTAGGTCTTTGGGGAAGGGTTAGTCAACACCCAAAAGGGGTGCACGGGTGCCGATTTAAACCTTTGGGAGACATTCTAAAAAGGATGAATCTGACATTTACATTCGATAAACAATTTAATAATTGCACCTTCCTAAATTTTCTAGTGTACACACACTTATTTTGGTTATTATTTTGAAACAGAGGGAATAATTATTCAGTTTAACCAATTACCCACCAAACATAACCAAATAATAATCGCCAATTTAATACGCGTCACACTTAAGTGGATGTTTGTTTAAGCTTATCTATGGCTTATGAGCCTATCTGAGGAGGTGTTTGTTTCATCTTATATTCTTACATAGCCGGCTTATGGCTTGTTTGGTTTTGGGCTTATGTTTCATAAGCTCACTTTTTGTGGCTTATTCTTTTTAAACTTTTCACCTTATGTATATTTATTATGTCATAATAAGCTTATATTAAGCAATACGTTGCAAAATAAGCCATAAAAAGTGAAACTTCATGAAACATAAGCCCAAAACCAAACAAGCCACAAACCGGCTATATAAGCCGAAACAAACACCCCCAAAATCCGAAAGCATTACTTTGGAGGTGGAGAACGACCACGTTTCAGTCCATCACCAGACCTATTAAAGAAAACCCAAATATAATAAACTATCAAAACAATATTGAAAATGGAATAAATGTAAAAATTTTATAAAAATGTGATTTACCTTTTTTTGGGGTGAATGGGGCTAGGGCTACGAGAACTGCTACTGCGAGAGAGTGAAGATGAAGAAGAGTAGGATCTGGACCGGGAACGGGATGAACCGGAAGATGATGAAGATGAAGATGAACCGGATGGTGATCTACCACGGCCTGGTTTTGCCATGGGGGTTTTGGTTCAGTGACTGGAATATGTTATAAAACTCTGGATGATAATAAACCCTATAAATAAAGAGTTGTGGCAAAATTATATTTTTTTTATTTTTATTTTTTTTTTGTATTGTTTTAAAAATATTTTATAAAAAAGTTTGTTTCATAGACAAAATTTATTAAGAGATTATAAAAAAATATAAGATTTGCTACATCATGTAGCTTATAAATATCTACAAGCTTCAACTTCAGTTACAGCAACAATTATTTTTGTCAAACATACTCTTAGGGTGCGTTTGGTTCGTAAGTGGGATTGGAATTGGATTCGGATTTTGAAAAGGTTTGAAAGATGTGGGAAATGAAAAAAATGGGGCCCCCAGGTTTCAAGTGAGACCACCCAACTAAGGTAAGAATGAAATCTATCATTTCCTCATTCCCAAATTGTGGACCCGCCTAGAAACCAAACATAGGTTTTAATCTTTCTTTCATTTCATTCCCTCCAAAAGCATGAACCAAACGCACCCTTAATAAGTTTAATCATAAAAATATAAGGAGAGTTCAATTATTATATGGGATAGCTTGGCTACAATTATTGTAGCCAATTGGCTACAATCATAAAAAAATAAAAATAAATACACAACAAATTGAATCAGGGACCCACAGAAAAAAGTTAGGGACCCAAAAAATCACTCAGGACCCACAAATTGTAGGAAATTGGCTACAATTTAATTGTAGCCAATATATTCCCTTATTATATAGAGTTAACTACATTTTTGGTCCTTGTGGTTTACCGGGTATAACGGTTTTGGTCCAATAGTTTGAAATGTAACGGATCTTGTCCAGAATCCGCTGACCCATAACGGTTTTGGTCCAATTTTTCGTTGGCCGTTAGTTTGACCAATTTTGACCGTTAAGTCTGAGGGTATTCTCGTCTTTTAATCTATATTGCTAAATAAAAGAGTTAACTACATTATTTTTAGTCCTTGTGGTTTGTCGGGTGTTTCACTTTTAGTCCAATAGTTTGAAAACAAATAAATTCATATCTTTGAAAAGGGCTAATTGCTTGAAAATGTATCTTGTTATATACGTTTTTATAGAAGTTTTTATGCACATTTTTATACACGTTTTTTTACACATTTTTATATATGATTTTGTATGCATTTTATTATACGTTTTTACATACATTTTTTTTTAATATCTACGCTTTTATCAACGCTTTTATATACATTTTTATATACGCTTTTATATACGTTTTTATCTACGATTTTATATATATTTTTATGTATACGCTTTTTTCTACGTTATTATTTGCATTTTTATCTACGTTTATAAATATGTTTTTATACATGTTTTTATAAACGTTTTTGTCTATGTTTTTAAATATGTAGATAAACGTATGTAAAAACGTAGATAAAAATATATATAAAAACGTATATCAAAATGAATAAAAAAAAGTATATAAAAATGTAGATTAAAACATAGATAAATTTTTTGATAAACTATAAAAACATAGATAAAAATGCATATAAAACATAGATAAAAACATATATAAAAACATAGATAAAAATATATATAAAGACTTATATAAAAACGTATATAAAATGTAGATAAAAAAGTATATAAAAACGTATATGAAAAACTTGTATAAAAATGTGTTTATAAGAACGTATATAAAAACGTGCATAAAAACTCATATAAAAAAGTGTAATAAAACGTATATAAAAACGTGCATAAATTCTAAAAGTAATTAGAAAAGAGATTTTTTATTAAGAAAATTAGTTCTCAAATTTCTGTCAACTTATAAGCAGTTTTTATAACTATTATAGATTTTATAAAAAAAATTTAGTATTTTATTAATATTATATATAGATTAAAAGGTAGTTTTAGTTACTAAATCGTTAAAGATATTTTCGTAAGTTTTAAAATTCACTTTCTTTCTAAAAATAAAATTACTTCTTACTTAAGTTTAGATGTGATAAAAATTTCAGAATTTATCTCGATTTTTTTAGATAGTTTTTAATTTCTATAAAAGTTTTTAGTTGTTAAAAGTTTTTTTTTTTTTTTTTTTTTTTTTTTTTTTTTTTTTTTTTTATTTTTTTTTTTTTTTTTATTTTTTTTTTTTTTTTTTTTTTTTTTTTTTTTTTTTTTTTTTTTAATTTATGAGTTAACTACAATTTTGGTCCTTATGGTTTGCTGGGTGTAACGCTTTTGGTCCATTAAGATGAGGGTACTTTAGTCATTTCGTGTGTCTTAATTGGTCAAACTAACGGTCAACAAAAAAATGGACCAAAAGTGTTACGGGTCAGTGGATTCTGGACAAGATCCGGTACATTTCAAACTATTGGACTAAAACCGTTATACCCGGTAAACCACAAGGACCAAAAATGTAGTTAACTCTATTATATATAAACATTAGTGTTTGAACATATATATTAATGTAAATCACATGTGATATGTCATGTGAATTTATATCTCGAAAAATCATAAAAAAATGAAAAGTATAAATTCGTTGAAAGTATATAAAAGTATCTATCTATGGAAAGATAATAAAATGGTGGACTAGGATTGTCTCAAGTTGAAAAATCAACTTGACTCAAGTTGATTTTTCAACTTGAGAGGATCTCCCTCCTAAAATGTTTGTCGCGACGTTATGATTTGTTTTGCTTCACGATTAACTGTTAATGAAAAAGATAATGGCATTGAGAAACCTAATTAATTAGTCAAAAGTAACATAAGTTAGTAGGTTAAATATTAAAAATAGTAGATAAAAATAGGTACAATTAGTAAAATTTGGGTATTAATAATAGAATTCTTTTGGATATTCAGGGTGTGATTGGTTCAAACTCGGTAATGAGAAAAGGAAACGCAATGGTAATGCTAAGGAAAGAGAAATGGAAAGAGATCTATTCCCCTAATTTATTGGGTAATGGCCCATTACCCACTATTGGGTAATGGATCATTGCTTTATAGTCACCTTTTTTCATTACCTTACACATTCCTCACCCACAAAACCTTCTACCAAGCACGCCCTCGTTATACCTGCCTTTTTCCTCTTAGTATAGTCACACAAAATCTGGTTAGTGCTGTTAATTTTCATCTATTAAGAGAGATCTATTTACAAGATGGGTGAACGATCTAAAAAGGCATCGTGCATCAATCTCATTCAATATCATTATCAGCCATGGAAAGTATCGAACTCAGTTGAACAATCGTTGCACAAAGATGGGAACTTTTCGAAAGGGTCTCAAATCTCAATTGTTGCGCTTACAAAAAGGCTCCCAATATAAAATCTAACTAATTAATGTAATATAATACATAACGGACTATCTTATTCGAGGCCTAAATATTGGCCATGTGCTACTCCACCACATGCATTGCCTCATCACTAGCCCTCAAACTCCTAATATGAACCATCAGCATCGCTTGGATATATATGTTAGAAGTTACTGTCATTCAAACTTTTATCAGTTACTAGAATAAATGGTGGTGTTAATCACATTAGCTGAGATCATGCCTGGTCCTTAGCTAATCTTTATTAAGAGTTATTATTTACTTTAAGTGCTAGTTATGTTTCAAGTTTGTAACAGCTGATGTACAGCCTATTTATAGGCCCTTCTCTTTTGCTAATAATCATCAGAAAGTTACAGCAATATCTTTCACATGTTCTATCTTTGTTAGATCAGCAGAATCACATCTTCATTACATCTCAATTGTTCTTAGCTCTGGCATACACTCCAACAAAAGTGGTATCAGAGCCAGGTTCTTTCATAACTGGGCGTGTGTTTTTCTTTGTGTACCAAATATGGCTGCCAACTCAAATTCTCTCAATATAAGCCAACCACACATACCTGTCTTCAAGGGAGATTCTTATGAATTCTGGAGCATTAAGATGAAGACGCTTTTTAAGTCCCAAGACCTTTGGGACTTTGTTGAATCAGGCTATGCAGAAGCAAGTGATGACGAGACACGTCATAAAGAAAATCAGAAGCGAGACGCAAAAGCTCTATTTTTCATCCAACAAGCAGTGGATGAATCGATTTTCTCAAGAATTGCAGCAGCAACTTCAGCCAAACAAGCATGGTCACTCCTAAAAACCGAATATCAAGGATCAACAAAGGTTATCACCGTGAAACTACAGTCTCTTAGACGTGATTTTGAAACTTCTTACATGAAAACAACTGAGTCCGTCCAAGAATACTTGGCAAAGATATCATCAATTGTCAGTCAAATGCGCTCCTATGGTGATTCAATAACGGACGAAACAGTTGTCGCAAAGGTACTAAGAAGTTTAGCACCCAAATTTGATCACGTAGTAGCTGCAATTGAAGAATCGAAAGATCTATCTACTTTTTCATTTGATGAACTAATGGGTTCCTTACAAGCGCATGAGGTTAGGATCAACAGGACATTTGCAAAAGATGAAGAAAAGGCATTTCAGTCAAAGGGTGAGCCAGAGTCCTCTTTTCAGCGTTCTAGAGGAAGAGGTCGAGGTGGATTTCGTGGTCGAGGTCGAGGTCGAACCAATTCCCTGCACTGTTCCTTTTGTAACAAGTATGGCCACACCGATAAGTTTTGTTGGTCCAAGCCTGATGAAGCGAATTATGCAGAGGAGGAGGAAGAACCAGAAGCCTTCTTGTTCATGGCTAAGACAGAAACAGAGATGGTTCGAAGCGATATATGGTATATTGACAGCGGTTGTTCACATCACATTACCGGTGATAAATCGAAATTCAGCAGCCTCGATGAATCAGTAAGATCTCATGTTCGACTTGGTGATGACAAACAACTTCAAATTGTAGGTCAAGGTACCGCAAAAATCTATACTGGTGATCATAAAAAGTTCATTAAAGACGTCCATTTTGCCCCATGCCTAGCTCACAATCTGCTAAGTGTGGGACAATTGATGGAAACTGGTCACTCAGTTTTATTTGATGACGGTAAATGTGTGATAAAAAACAAAGCCACGAATGCAATTCTTGCATCCGCTCACATGTCATCAAATCGGATGTTTCCTCTTGATTTTTCCCAGGAAATGACTCTTGTAAGCACCGTTCTTGAAGAAAGCGAGTTGTGGCACCTTAGATATGGCCACCTAAATATCAAGGGTCTCCAACTGTTGAAAAATAAGCAAATGGTGAGCAACCTGCCTGCCATTGTCTCTCCAAAAACCGTTTGTGAAGGATGCATCCTTGGGAAACAATCCAAGGTAGCATTTCCTGTTGGAAAATCAAGGCGGGCAAATGATGTATTGGAGCTGATTCATGCCGATCTCTGTGGTCCCATGCGGGTTGAATCTTTAGCAGGAAGCAAGTATTTTCTTTTGTTCACTGATGATTACAGTAGAATGAGCTGGGTTTATTTTATTCAACAAAAGTCCGAGACGTTCGAGAACTTCAAGAAATTTAAGGCAATGGTTGAGAAACAAAGTGAAAGAGTTTTAAAGGTTCTTCGAACAGATCGCGGAGGTGAGTTTTTATCTAAAGAATTTATAGCATTTTGTGATGAACAAGGGATTAAGAGAGAGTTGACAGCCCCCTACTCACCTGAGCAAAATGGTGTGGCGGAGCGAAAGAATCGTACTGTGGTCGAAATGGCGCGTTCAATGCTTAAGTCTAAAAATCTTCCTAATAGCTTCTGGGCAGAAGGTGTTGCTACAGCCGTGTACCTTCTCAACATTTCTCCTACAAAAGCTGTTTGGAATCAAACTCCGTATGAAGCCTGGTGTGGTAACAAACCATCGGTTAGTCACTTACGGGTCTTTGGTTGTATTTGTTATGCTTTACGTACCACAGAAAAACATAAGTTGGAAGATAAATCACAAAAGCTTATATTTATTGGTTATTGTACACAATCTAAGGCTTATAGGCTTTATGATCCTATATGTGAAAAGATTGTAGTAAGCAGGAATGTAGTGTTTGATGAACCATCAAGCTGGAAATGGGAGGAAAATGCTCAAACATCAAGATCAGATTTCAAAATAGATGAAGAAGAAGGTGCAACTGAAGCTGCAACACAAAATACACCAGAAAATTCAGTAATTGGATCTTCAAACTCAACACCAACAAAGTCAAGTTCCGGGTCAGACTCAGAAACTTCATTGGAGGACTCTTCGTCCAAAAATACCAAGTATAAGTCCATTAGTGACATTTATGCAGCATCTCCACTTATTCTATTTGCTGGAGATCCCTTGTCAGTCGAAGAGGCACTTCAAAAGAAAGAGTGGAGAAGTGCAATGGAAGACGAGTTGCACGCCATTAATAAAAATTTGACTTGGGAACTTGTCGACTTGCCTCAAGGAAAAAACGCTATTGGCTTAAAGTGGATCTTCAAAACAAAATTTCTGACAGACGGAAGTATCCAAAAACATAAGGCAAGACTTGTGGTGAAGGGATATGCACAACAACAAGGAATGGACTACGAAGAAACCTTTTCTCCGGTTGCTCGGTTTGACACAGTTCGAATCATTTTAGCACTTGCAGCTCAAAAGCAATGGAAAGTCTTTCAATTTGATGTAAAGTCTGCTTTCTTAAATGGAGATCTACAAGAGGAAGTCTACGTAACTCAACCCCCAGGTTTTGAGAATTGTGATGATCCATTTAAGGTGTTTAGGTTGAAAAAAGCACTTTATGGGCTTAAACAAGCTCCGCGGGCTTGGTATAGCAAAATTGATGAGTTCTTCCACAAAAATGGATTCGAAAGGAGCATGCATGAGCCAACTCTCTATTTGAAAAAACAAGGTATGAATGACTTTATGGTAGTGAGTCTCTATGTTGATGACATGATTTACACAGGGTCTTCCACACATCTTGTGTCTGAATTCAAAAGATCAATGATGAATATGTTTGATATGACGGACTTGGGAGAGTTACACTACTTCTTGGGTCTAGAGGTAGTTCAAACAAATGGAGGAATCTTTATGTCACAAAAGAAGTATGTAGAAGATACTCTACAAAAGTTTAACATGGTAGGATGCAAGATAGCTGTCACACCAATGAATATCAGTGAAAAGCTTGAATCACAAGATGGAACAGGAATGGTGGATGGAAGCTTATTTAGGAGTTTGATTGGAAGACTATTGTATTTAACTCATTCACGTCCTGATATAAGTTTTTCAGTTGGTGTTCTATCGCGTTTTATGCACAAACCATCCAAACATCATTTTGGTGCAGCAAAGCGGGTTCTTCGTTATTTAGCTGGTACAAAGGACTTCGGTATCTGGTACCGCAAAACAAAGGATATGAATCTCATTGGCTTCACAGATAGTGATTGGGCTGGTTGTGTGGAGGATAGACGAAGCACTTCTGGTCATTGTTTTATTCTCGGATCTGCAGCGGTCTCATGGAGCTCAAAAAAACAGGCAACCGTAGCCTTGTCAACCACTGAGGCTGAATACATAGCAGCCACAACTTCAGCTTGTCAAGCAGTGTGGCTAAGAAGAATCTTGTGTGACTTGGGACAAGAACAAGTAGGAGCAACAGACATCTTTTGTGACAACAATTCTGCAGTAATGCTTTCAAGGAATCCCGTTTATCATGGTCGGACTAAGCATGTCGAAATCAAGCATCATTTCATACGTGAGTTGATTGAAAAACAAGAAGTCAACTTGGAAATATGCAGAACTGAAGAACAACTTGCTGATGTGTTCACAAAAAGTTTGTCACAGTTAAAGCATGAAGATCTATGCTCAAAGCTAGGAGTCTCGAAGTTCGAATGAAGGGGGTGTGTTAGAAGTTACTGTCATTCAAACTTTTATTAGTTACTAGAATAAATGGTGGTGTTAATCACATTAGCTGAGATCATGCCTGGTCCTTAGCTAATCTTTATTAAGAGTTATTATTTACTTTAAGTGCTAGTTATGTTTCAAGTTTGTAACAGCTGATGTACAGCCTATTTATAGGCCCTTCTCTTTTGCTGATAATCATCAGAAAGTTACAGCAATATCTTTCACATGTTCTTTCTTTGTTAGATCAGCAGAATCACATCTTCATTACATCTCAAATGGTCTTAGCTCTGGCATACACTCCAACCATATATCCTCATCATGGAAATCATCATTACAACCTTCCGGCTGTTTTGGGATAGGGAGATCGATAGATGAGGTGCCAATCAACATGCCAACAACCTCTTCCATTGTTGGCCTCTCATTTTCATCATCTTGTACGCACAACAGCCCAACGTGAATAACTCTTTTCATGAATGTTGAATCAGCATTAATCTTGATTCTAGGATCAAGTATGTTTGAATATGTTCCTTCCACCCAATTACTCCAAACCTACATTAGTTCAACAAACGTGTAAGTGGCTTCAATTTATAAGCATTTTCTCTTGTTATATCCTTTCTGCATTTTCCACACTCACATATTATATGAAAGAGAAGAATATATAAATAATGACCAAAATACTTTTCCACAATTTAGACATTCTTTTCAGATAATTGAGAAGTACTAAAAAAGGCGTAGGCTTGCTTTGATATTAAAATCCATGTCAACTCTATGTTATATGAGATTGATTTGAAAAATTAGGAATGCCTCTACTTTTGGAAAATAGATCACACAAACACAATTCTACCATCATAGAATCTAATCATACTTACAAATTCTAGCAATCCCTGCATGTTGATCATTCCGGGAATATTCTTGTAAACAATATGCCCACTTAGACTTTCCAGAACTATCACACCAAAACTGTAGACATCAGTCTTAGCTAACAGACGACCATGAACAAGATTTTCTGGATCCAAGTTTCCACTGTCACGTATGCAATGCAGGTATGAGTGACCAACACTATATAATATCATAATATCAGAAAAGAAGGAAGAGAAACACAAATGTGAATAAAGATTAAAACCTTATTATTAAACATATACATCTTTCTTTGAATGTACGACTTATATAACAACATGTAATATACTCCAAAATCTGAAGAAGATATAAAAGATAAATTTCTAGATACCCAAGTAATTGCATTCTTTCCTGTTGAGCTAAGTTTCAACCTAAACTCACTTCCTCAAATCCTTTTTCTTCTAAACCAATAACGGCTATCTAAGATATTCAATTAGTACAAGTTGGGTTAAAAAGCAATTGATTACCTCGTTGCATAAAATTTATAATTCAGATTGATAATGATCCATAAGAGTTCTGGGATTTACTTTGTGATTATTAACGATAGTGGTCATCTAGGCTTGACAACTTATTAATTTTCAGCTCTTCAATGCCCAAATGGAACCAACACTAGACACAAATTGATTTCACAATACTTTACTACTTACTGGGTTCCGATTACTGTATTTATCTTGTAGAATTGATCCTCAGTTTTTGTATAACTTCTTGCTAATCCGAACTCCCATAGTTTTGGGTTCATTTGTTCATCTAAAAGAATGCTTGAAGGTTTGACATCACCATGTATGATCAGACTGGGAGCGTGCTGTTGAAGGTAAACAAGTGCCCTTGCAACACCTAGTACTATTTTGTACCTCTCATCCCAGGCAAAGAGATCACAATCAGGATCTGCAAAGACATATCACAAAACACATGTTTGACAAGGTTTAGACAATCAAATATATAATCTTCAGAACCATCAATATAGTATAAAGTTATACATGAAAAGGTTAACAATATTGATTTCCTGTTCTTAAACCCCGGGTACGATCTCTTTTCAATCAAGCTGTGTACAAGCAGTTCTAATAAAGGAATTTACCCAATAATAAGCTACTCAGAGTTGCATAGGGTGCAGAGTCATAGATGAGGTATGTGTGTGTTCCTTCAATGCAATATCCAAGCAACAGAATCAAATTCTCATGTTCTACCTGTACAAGTATTGACACTTCATTGATACATTCTTGATTACGGCGATAAGAAGAGTGTTCAAGAGGTCCAGAAATTGCTATATCTTGTCCATTCTTTAGCTTCCCCTGAATAATGAAACAAAGATGGAGAGTATATAGCAAACTTGAATAACAGATTTTTTTCAATGGCACACTTGAAAACCATTTACTCAGATTTACAATTATGGATACCTTGTACATGTAGCCATTAATACCATATTCTGAAATTCTATTAGCTACAGAGAAGTTATCTGTTGCAACACTGATGGTGTCAAAATCAAACCGGCGTAATATTTGGTTTTCACGTTCGAGAGTACGAAGGTAGTTATTAAAGGACATTAAGTTTCTACCTTCAACTGCAAGTTCAACAAATTCATAGCAAGTTGTTAGACTATATATGAGAGAAAAGAGGTAATTATAACAGTTAACTGGACAGCTAAGCATATAAAAGCTTCACTTAATTAGTTGGGTTTGCAAACTTTACTATGTTCCTTTGGCTTATGGTGACAACTATTTCTTTAATCAAACCGGTCACATGAATTGTTCAAAGTTATCTCAGAAAAAATAGGTGTAATATAGGGAAATCGTGATTCATTATTCGTGTCTGTAGAAGCAAGATATTCTTTCCTACTTATAAAGTTGTCAATTTAAATGAGCATTATTGAATTTCTTTTGTTATTAGTTTGGTATATATTGCACACATACAGAGGTAAATTGAACCAAAAAACGGCAATTAACTCAAAGTATAGAGAGATAAAAGTAAGAAAATCGACTCCAATGGCTTATTTAAAAATTAAATTTTTTTATAAAGGAATCTACAATTCCTTTATATATGAAGGACTACTACTGTTTATTCCTCTAAAACCACTTAATCAGTAAACCATTTGTTGGTGATAAACCAACAGGTTATATCCTTCTCATTATTTGCAGTACTTAGTACACTTTGCTGAATATATACAGCAACAAGCCCTTTTATTCTTGTGGAAAATTAAATGGTAGTATAATTAGTTGAATGAATAAATTGTTAAAGTAATAACAAGTGAGCAAGTAATATATTCTCACAATATGTATAATGGTATATTAATTTAGTAGAAGAAGTTAGAGAGGTGGGACTTAAACTTAAGTGTATATCTTTAGAGATAAAGATAAAGCAATGATTGGTGAGCGCCTTATACCTGAGTTTTCCGGTCTAGATTTAAAGAAAGACATGGGTATCTTTTTACCAAGTATTTTCATGTCCATAGTCGGCAATAAATTGCTAGCTTTCTCTTGAGAGGCTAGGATAGATTCAAGACCGGCTACAACTTGGGCCATTGTAGGCCGTTGCTTTAGACTGCTATGCAAACACCTGTCAGCTAGTTGCGCAAACTCCTTTAAACATTTAGAAGATATTCTCCCCCTTAAATTCAAATCAACAATTTGCTTGAGCCTGCCTTCTTTAATAGAGTCGTGTGCCCATGCTGCCAAACTACACTGCTCTTCGTCAATACTTGTATCGACCGCCTTCTTCCCACACAAGACTTCAAGTAGTACCACCCCAAACGCATAGACATCAGACTTTCGAGTCAACTTACCCGTGTAAAAGTAATTTGGATCTAGATATCCAAATGTACCTCTTACCATTGTGTTAACGTAAGTGGAAGGCTTATTTGTGGGACCTATCTTGGATAAGCCAAAGTCCGATATCTTAGCAGCCCAGCTGTTATCTAACAATATATTTGAGCTTTTAACATCTCGATGTATAACTCCAAGGTTTATACCCGTACCAGTGTGTAAGTAATCTAAGCCACGAGCGGCCCCTATGCATATTTTGAGTCTTCTTACCCAAGTCAGATTCTGATATTTATGGAGACGATCTGCAAGAGTTCCATTAGGCATATACTCGTAAACGAGGATCATCTCTTGGCCATCATTGCAGTAACCAATCAAAGACACCAAGTGGCAGTGCCTTAACTTCGACAGCATCTCAACTTCAGCCGAAAACTCTACAGCTCCTTGATTAGAAGTTGATTCCAGCCGCTTAATAGCTGCATCCACACGACATGACCCATTAGAGACGGTCCCTTTGTAAACCTGGCCAAAACCTCCACGTCCAATAACCAAAGACTCATCAAAGTCATGTGTTGCTTGCTGAATCTCAGAAAATGTAAACTGGCGGCATGGTTGTATCGACTCTAAGGATAAGGAGGATTGAGCGTCCTGGCTGCAGGTTGGAAATGACATGATTATGGATAGGAAATAAGAAGAGAACTAGACAATAGCATCTCAAAATGAATAAATGGCCATAGTTAATTAGTTATAGATATGCATCAGCTGCTTGCATTATTTATTGATATTTCTTCTTCCAGGAAAGAGACATGGACCCAGCTTCATTTGGTGGTACTACTACGTAATTACGATATAGTTTGAAATGGCTTACCTTATATTTTCCAAGAAGTACCGTGTGAGGTCCACAAAGAAAACGTCACCAGTTCATGCAACAGTAGTCAACAATCTTGCATGCTGCTTAATAGTGTACGTGGGAAACTTCTCTAATTAGGTTGATTTAAAAGAGGAAAATAATTAGTAAAAGTAATTTTCATAGATCTAAATATATCTATATTTACATTTATACTTTCCTAAAAGCTTTTATATCCCTAGCATCTTTTAGTCTTAAAATCCATCCAAACCAAACATGTATTAGCCCACCATTAACATATATGCAAAATTTTTTAGAAAGTAACTTTTTCTTGGGGAGAGTGGGGCTACCCTACGAGAACTGTTACGTACTACGAGAAAGAGAAGACGATGAGGTGCAGGATCGAATAGGAACAAGATGAACCGAAAGATGAAGATGAACCGGATGGTGATCAATCATGGCCTGTTTTTGCCATGGGGAGTTTGGTTACGAACCGGAATAACGTCCGATCTTGTTTCTGGATTGAGTGGAAAAGGGATATATGAAGTTTGTTATGTTCCTCTATGCATCTCTGTGATGGGTAAATCTCCATGGAAAAGGGGCAACTTTCGTGTAGTTTGTAATTGGATGTAACTATTCATATTTTTTCGAGAATAAATCATTCTCTTAATAGATCTCGTCTTGTTCCTCAATCTTCGAAGAATGCGGCGTTGTATTATTGTAAGTTCCCTGTTCCAAACATTTCCTTCAAGTAGACGACAAGTTTTAAATTTGAATGAAGGCATTCCTCCCTCACATGCATTTGCAACAGATTCATACTAAGACCGGTAATCCCCATAGATACGGCCATTCTCGGCATCTTCACCGTTGCCCCTCTTCTCAAAGGCAAGGCCTCTTAAGAGGATACTTATGCTTAAGAGAAGACACGTACATACCTAAACTTTTGACACCTATGTTTTAATAAATAAAAATACAATTCAAACTAGACCTAAACAAGTTTTTTTTTTTTTTTTTTTTTTTTTTATAACCATGGTTTCCAACCTTTTTTTCCGTCTAATCCACGGGGTTTGAACCCACCGACATTCAGACTCAAACCAGGTGAAGCCCTCTCTTTTCATAAAAGAACTGCAAATGCAATATTTACTTCTAAGTGAACCCGTGTTACAATCTTCTAAATATAGCCCATTTCTAACTTTTTACCCATAATTTTCTTTTCTTTAGAAAAACATAAATTTATTTGCAACAAACAACTCACATTATATGCATGCTTTCGTTTTCTATATGAGTAAGAACTTTTGGTGAATTGTTGCATGAATGTATATGATTTGGAATCGGTGCAAAAAGCTTAACGATTTCTTATATTGGGTATGCTTTCATCTTTATGTATTAGTAAAAATTTTGTTGAATTTTTGCATGAATGTATATTTCGTGAGGTCGATAAAAGATTTTGATACATGGATTCGCAACTTTTTTGATACCGATTTTAGTCAGTTGGGAGTCTTTACAAAGTACTGAAACCAATAAAACAACCAATATCGAATCTCGTGGCTGTTCTACAACAGCCTTTGGATTTCCTATATGTTAATAAAGAGTTGAGTAGAGTGGTCAGGTACTCAATTTTGGCGGAAAATATTAGTTTTCTACTTCTTAATTAAGATAGATTAAAATAGATTAAGGTTTACAAATTCATTGTAATCTTGTGATGATTCAGCAAAAGGCGATCGTTGGTATAGGTTGTAGACTAGAAGGACGAAGGTCTCTAAATTTTTTGATAATGATTCAAATGTGACTAGCATGTGTCCATAGGTATGTATACTGTGTATCCCTTTATTAAATCGTCCAGCATGATTTGTCACTCCATCCGTCTCAAAATTATTGTCAGTACACAAAAATCACATAGTTTAATAAAAGTGGGGCCATTTTAATTTTCAATCAGTCAAATAGAATATTCCTCTATTAAATTCTCTAGCTTTTACTTAAAAAGAAAATTGGACAATTATTTTGAGACATCCATAAAAAAAAATATGGACAATAAATATAAGACGGAGGGATTAAAAAGAGTATGGTCCAACATGAGAGCTTCAAATCAAACTTGATTTTTTATACCAATAGGGCACCATTTTGCCAGCGGCCAAGGCTTTTAGCCTGCGGCAAAATGCATTTGGCCTAACGCTAGATGCCTTCTGCCAGCCCAAAAACTTGCCAACTTTAAATTCTGTAACCGACTTTCAAACTCAACAAAACCTGAAACTTTGTAGAATCACTATGCATATACTAAATATGTAATATGCACTTTGACATTACATATATTTACGAAACCGTTAATATTGGCTTATGCCAAACATTCCTTTATACATTTCAAAGCACGAGATGAGATCAATATAGAACTAATATTTGTCATAGAATCAATCAATCATAGTCACTCATTTTTATTTTCCACTTTTTTTTTTTAAAAAAAAACAATATATCTTGTAAACGATAAATCTTCAAGCTACAAAAAAAATACCATCGCGAGGAGAATTAAATTATCTTTCTATAGATATGCATTGTTATATACTTTCGACGAACTTTTTTTTTTAAATTTCCGCCCAGAAAAATCATATATGATTCGTAAAAATCATATATGATTTGATTTTTACGAATCACATATGATTCGTAAAAAATCATATATGATTCGTAAGAATCATATATGATTTGATTTTAACGAATCACATATGATTTTTACAAATCATATATGATTTTTCTGGGCGGAAATTTTGAAAAAAAAAATTGTCGGAAAAAAAACTTCGTCGAAAGTATATAACAATGCATGTCTATAGAAAGATAATTTAATTCTCGTCGCGATGGTATTTTTTTTCTCGTAATGATTTATGGTTTGCGAGATATTTAATTTTTAAAAAAAGGGTGAAAGTTTACTTTTTTTATTTTGTTAAAAAAATGAGTGGCTGAAAATGGTTCATTGGTTATATGATAAATATGAGTTCTATATTGATCTTTTGGCTTCAATGCATAACTTATACACAACTTTTTAACAAACTATAATGTCCTTAAATACAACTTAAACACTATAAAAAGGACTAAGTTTAATCGGTCTTCTGAAATGAAAAACAAAAAGATTCCAACTTCACAAGAACTAGAACCACACTATATATTTGCTACAAAGGAACACAATTCTTAAAAAAAAATAAAAAATAAATAAAAATAATAAAAATAAAAATAAAAATAAAAATCGCAAAACTCAATCCTTGTTATATACATTAACTATCTTCAAGGCCCGCCCGATGAGCGGCTAGCTTTTAGAATTCGTTTATAAGATAAAAGAAATAGTAAGAGTTGTACTGCAAGTCATGCCTTTTAAGTGTGGTAAATTGCCTATGAAATATTTTGGGTCCCTTTGTTGGCAAAAAGGCTTGGAGTTAGTGATTGTACCAAAATTTAATTAACATACTGAAATAAGGAATCCAAAACACCTTACAGTTTTTTTCATGCATCTCAACACAAAAATGCTTATTCACTAAAAAAATATACGTAGATAACAATAATTAATAGTTATGTAAAATATTATGTAGGTACCAACCTATAAGCCCAAGTGCCCAACACCCAATTGCATAAAATGGGTCAAAAACTTTGTAATAGTTACTTATAACAATAGTAGCAATAGGGACGAACATAACATGATCATGAACATAACATTATAACATTAATAGCAAGCAAGAATTTCATAATTACATAAGATGGTTTTCATATGCTACAGATATATTAACTTTTTAAGTATATGCCAACTCATAATTTGAGGAACGCCTAATGACCTTACTTTGGTAAATCGAGCCCTTATTTCTTATAAATCTTCATCATCATTGAGACCCTCATACTACAAATTCAAATAAACAGTTTATTTTAAAAACGGCCACACTGGTCCAAGTCTTTTTTTATATTCATTCAACCTTTTGTAACTTGATATTAAAAGTTTTAAACTTTTACGTAGGTATAATCATAGATGGGCAAAAAGTGCTTGTCAATAATCGACCCATGGTAAAAATGACCCAACTTTAACCTTTTATGTCAATAATCGACCCACAATAAAAACGACCCAACTTTAACCTTTCAGCCATCCCGCACATCTTGCACCCTCAAGTTTGCTACAATACTTACAGGCACCCAAGTCCCGGCAAGAACTTCTGCACCTTACACAACATATAAAAACATTTCTATAACGGGAACGGAGGCATGTATTTGAATATTATAATTTACTCGTATCATCTAATTGTCATTTGGTGCTCAATACAGTTCATGAAACTTAGAAATGGCCTCATCCTTTTATACATGTATAAAGATCAAAGGCATATACCTACTTATGTTGAGGGCATTGGCTCCACCTTAAGATTGATCATCAATCACGAAGCAAGTGCTCGATAGAAGAGCATGTATCTGCTAAGTCTTGGTTTAACCTTGTAATATCTTTCTGACTTTAAAGCGAGAAGCAGATTTCTTGAGTTTTTTTAATCGATTGACCATGAGATTTAAAGAGCTGCTGCAAAATAAATATCTGGGTGAATTACATGTCCATACTTATCCAGCTGTTACTAAATCCATAAGGTTGCAGACCCGTTTACATTCATTATACTCATATTACAATTGGAATTGGAAACTGTTACTCATGTTATTAAATCCATAAGGTTAAAGACCTCTTTGCAAAATAAATATCTGATTTGAGGACATGCAATTGGAACCTGTTACACTCATATTACATTAGTAAAGAGGTATTTCGGTAGGCTTTTATAAGAAAGTTTTGTGCTCATTTCGAAAAAGCCTAATCTAAGTGTTTGTGCTTCTTAGTATATTTACTCCCTAAAAAGGCATGAGCCTTTTAAAATAAGCTAACAAATACCTTCAAAGTACATAATGGCTTTTGCAAAAAACAATAAGCTATTAAAATTTGAAAAAATAAGCTTACCCAAACACCCTCTTAAATGATTATCAACCATTTGTCCCATTGGACTCGCTTTTTTTGTACAAAGACACGCTACCTTATCCATCTGTCCGAGTCTGAGTGGGAATATACCTGAGCTTCGTTCGTCATAGCATTGATAAGAATTTCGTAAAGACGTTTGGTATGCAGATGCAGAAGCTGAAGCTTCTGGCAAAAATTTTGGGAACTCATGAGGAAGAATTGGATTATCATCAAAGAGTGAGGCAACCTGCACATACCACAAACAGGAACCAAGAAATGCAAATCAAATCAATGATGTGAATCGAAATAACTATTGCTACACATAATTACTTTAAGGTTACTGAAATTTACCTCTTGATACACTTCATTAATACCCTTGTGTTCCTCCCTATACATGTTAAAGATGTCAAGAAAGTGACTTGTATACATGATCATCGTTTTGAAAAGGTTTCTGCACAAGAGGGATAAAATAATTACATTCACAAGTTAATATATATATGGTTGTTTAATTCACCAAATAATAAGTAACACCTTTTTTTAATCACAAAGCTTATAGCCTATTCAAACTCTTATTCTAAAGTGCCATTTCTTCTTGCGATGCAGCAAATTCTTCACCATCAGCAGTGTTCTGCCGAGCAAATAGCAATAATTATGGATGTTTGTTACTCAAAAATAGAAACCAACGTGCTTATATAGTTTTTCTGTTACTCCATAATAAGCAACTAATATATACTAATAGAGATAATAGAGATTGTACGTATAAAGAAAGATATAATAAGGTATACTAAAACCATAATATAATTAATTTATGAGCAATAATATTTACCAATGATATAACGTAATGCACGGAGCCTATTTATTATCGAAAGGCAATAACTATAACGTACCTCGGCTAGTCAATCGAATGTTGTTTCCTGGTGGCCGGCCGCTTCCACTTTTACTAACCATTAAATGATTTGTATAGTTTCTTGAAGCTCACAGCTTGTTAATCAAACCCATTTAACACTGATAGCAGTTGTCCAACAACAACGATAGTAGCTGCAGCTGCAATAGCTAAAGGCAACAAGTCATGATTCAAAAACTATCCGTTTAGACCTGCATTAAAGATTTAAAGGTTACCCATTTTCAGTTTGACAATATTTTCACTAAAAAAAGTACCTCTTTTGAAAGCTATTACATGAGAATTTTATTCTCGCATTAAGTGATTGAATCTTATGCAACTCTCTTTTCCAAAAAAAAAATGCAATTGAGTCAAGTATGCTCTTTTTATGTATTGATGTCCTCTAAACTTATTGCCAATACCAGACCATTCAATAGGTACCAGTTGTCTGAAAGACAACGTAGAAGTGCATATTTAGAGTAGACCTAATATCATTATTTTTAACTTTTCTCTTATAATTTATAAATAAGAATCGCAAACCAGAAGGTGATGGGCTGAATGATGTTTCCACTTTCCACTGACAAAAACATATGAAAGGTGATGGGTTCATATCAGGACTAAGTTTGTTAGTCTTTAGCGCATTTTGCTCTACCAAATTCAGTGTACGCTTTAAGTTATCGAAATCGACCCGTTTTTAGGAAAATGTTTCAAAACACCATCAAATTTTGCAAAGACTGATTCTGTCATACCCAAATTCAATTTGTCTTTAGCGCATTTTGCTCGTACCAAATTCAATGTATGCTTTAAGTTATCAAAATAGACCCGCTTTTAGGAAAATGGTTCCAAGTAATTGTGAACATAAAATGAATATGTATAATATACAAATACGGGTAAGAGATGAAAATACTCACTCCATACACTCAGTTATTTTCCCTAGAATTTTGGCTTTCAACAATCTTCAGAACCAAAGATTTGTTCCCATCAAGGTACTGCATAAAAAAAACAAATAAAATTTAGTACCAAAAAACGGTAGAACATATATTTTTTTGATCTAACCGCCATTAGCTAACCAAGAATTTGCAATGCTTGCATCTGTTGAGAATTATGCCCGTGCTGATCATATTAGATATATGTCGTTCAATTTTCATTTCAGTTAATCCAGTTTATTGATTCATAACAATGAAAGTAATCTCGATCTTTTGTAAAAGTTTTAGTAAATATACTTGTAGCACATTCATTGGAATTTCTTCAAACAGTTTCTACTTTGATTGACTTCACAATCAATAATACGTACCTTGCAGCCCTTCCAGAAGAAGTGAATCAAATAATAGCAAATGCCTTCACCTTGATGGCTGCACGAACCTAACAAATGCATCAAACAAACAAATCAGGATACTGCACTTAAAAGGTATTTGATACTTAACATTTACCAACTGGAAATCCTATAAGCAAACAATGAAAGGTTACCGCGGATGAAGCAATCGAATCCATGTGACTCGTTGGTTCTCCAACATATTTGACCACTTTTTTAGAGTACATATCTTGGTTAAAGCCTTTTTTGCAATCCATACAATTGCATAAGTATCACTTGTTCAACCTATAATCAACATCAAAATATTTAGAATAAAATTAAACAAAATTACCGACACCAACCTTTATAACAATGATTTGTATACAAACTACCTCCAGTAAACAACTCCTCATGCTTCATCATCTCCATCCTAA
>LBNU01001534.1:5994-19115 GCA_014162995.1 Artemisia annua
CACTCACCCCTTCACTAATAAAGAAACGGTCAAGCTTACTCATCTTTTTACCATCCAAGCTTAGCCTTGTAAAAGCATACCCCCCCATTGGAACTTCCAAAAGCCGAGCTCTATCAATAAACCTGTTAAAATCAGTAGCTTCCCTACGTGAAAATTGGCATCCCCATCGTTCTCCCTCAACACGCACCGCATTATAATCCCCAAGAAGAATATAATTACCAACATTATCTGACATATAATCCGTTATAAACGTCCACAGCAATCGTTTTTGTCCAATATCTTGTGGAGCATACACATTCATTATAGTACACTTGAATTTGTCAAGGAGCCATTCTCCATGAACGACCAGAACATTTTGATAACTAGCAATTTTATGACACGAGAAAACCAGCGGATCCCAGATGGACATAATTCCTCCCGATAATCCCATAGCACTACTAGTAGCAAAGTCGAACGACATATTACCCCATAACTGTTTCACCATCCACATATCAATCTTGGATAGCCGAGTCTCCTGGATCCCTAAAAACGCCACCTTATTTATATTACATATGTTAGAAATCCTTCTCCTTTTCACTTTATCACCAATACCACATGCATTTAACGACATAATATTCATTTATTTGCATTTATCTCTCCAATACCATTAATCAGATTTTCAAGTGACGCTTGACACCCTTTCATATCATATCCTAAAGCACATCCAATCTCAATAAATCTAGACATATCATTTATCAAAGATGTTGCATTACTGCTAGTTTTCGCTTCACCTGGATTATAGACTGAATTCTCTGAGAAGGAGCATTTTTTTACCTCATTAGACTCACCTTGTATTTTTCCCGAATTCTCTTGGCCATCTTTCATCTGCCCTGTGATTTTTTCTTCAAACCCCGGTGGTTTTGACGGAGTTGTTTCTTCCGAATCACCTTTCTGCATCTCAGTATTGTTAATCCCCTGTTGCTCTTTGTTTTCATCATCTTTACCCTCGATACCCTCTTTTAATGGTACATCATCATCACGAACTAACCCATTTTGCACCGGTGGTACAGAATCAATTTCTTCTTCCTGTAAATTACAGTCATCAACACCATTTTGATCTTCCATACTCTGGGATTCAATGGGGTTATCATCCACTGAAGTATCCCAATCCCCTTTACTTTCCTCTTGTTGTTTATTCACTTTTGGTACCCATTCGCTCAATTCTTTCACCCATACATTATAACAACTCCCTGCTAACATGACCTTCAATTCTCCTCCAACCTTGCATCCCACTTTAGTTTTTATACATATTCTTCCATTTCCCACTGCTCCCCCTTCATCATCCACATACATGACTTCCCCCCATTCTTCCGCAATTTTTTTAAAAGCACGCGTCGACCAAGCAACGATAGGTAGACCTTCAATACGTACCCACACCACTTTATCATCAACCACAAAATCTTTTGTCAACGGGCACAATTTGGTGAAATAAAATTGCATATCCTCATGTTGTTTGAAACGTGAGCATGCCTTTCGATTATCAAAATCCATCCATACCCAGGATCCTCCAAGATAATTTACATCCACATTATGGAAACCTTCTTTCGTACATACAACCTGTATGTTTTCAATGAGACTTAGTTCACGAACTTTTCCGAGTAGAATAGTACCTTCATCCGTAATAGAAGACATATCACTTTGCTCTAGATACACAACCTTTTTCTTTTTCTCCTGCTCCATTATGTTCACATCACTTTGATGTTTAAACAGAGAGGCATAAGAGCCTTTCTTGTTATCATTCGGCACAAATGTCCTGTTTTGAACATTAGCATGTACAGGAACATTTGGTTTCCTCTTCTCTTCCACGTTAGTTTTCCGTTCAAATCTAGAGACCGAAGCAAATAGATGATATGTCCCATACCATGCCTCATTCATTCGGCTGATTAAGGAATCAACATTGCAAACCTTAATGAATCTCACAAACGCAAAACGACGTCCCAACTTCGACATTTTTCGGGCAATATACACATCCACTAACGTTCCAAAAAACCTGACATGCTTTCCATAGATCTCGAGCCTCCCAAGATTTTGGAAAATTCGTAACATAAACCGACGTAGCAATGTTCTTTAAATCCTTTGTATTAGGGTTGGTAGCAGTACCTGTTTGATTCCCATATTTTCTGTTCTTATCAGATCTGAACGTCCATCTCCATTCTGATTTTCCTCCTAGTGTCGACATACCCATCGATCCGGCAAGAGAATTGAACGGCGGCTGGGTTTTTTGTTTTTTATTAATTTTGATTGAAAATTGAATTGGGGGATATGATGGATTGGTGATTATGGATGTGGGTTTTGAAGGAATTGAAGTTCAGTCATCCATCCTCTGCCTTTGCATCTTTTTTGTTTTTAAGCATCATTTGTATGATTATGCTCGTGTAAATTATCATGCATTTAACACGTAATTACAAAGTTATATATGTTGTACCAAATAACAACAAACTGTATCAAAATAGATTCACTAATTAAAAACAAGTGACCGAACTAACACATTAAGAAGTTATAGATCACAAAATTCAAAAATCAAAGACGCTATTCTATCCAAAAATCTCAAAGCTTATTATTATTAAAAAAAAAAAAAAAGTATAAACTTAAAACTGTAAAATCCTCGAAAATATTACATCAGCTCATGTTTTTCATAAACCAAAGCTTCATATGTCACAACCGATTTTTTATATTTGGTAGTTCAAGGTCGTTTTAATATGTTATCTCAGCCACATTTCATTGTACTACAATTTTTTTTGATTAATATATATTTTACCGGGTAATCCCTTAAAAAAATGTTTTATTCAGATATAAGCCATCTCTGCTCGAAATATATCTCATGCCTAATGATGTGAACAAAATAAGGAAAAAATCACTAAATAGTAATGAAGTTTCATTAGTGTTTCAGTTTAGTCACTTATACCTTTTTGGTGAGGTTTAACCACTCAAGATATTCGTGTGTACTTTTTAAAGTTTTGTAGCCTTCTTTGATCACGTACATCTCTATTTTTGATGACATGTATGTTTTGTATTTCTAACATGGACATATATATATGACTTGACAAAAATAGGTTTTTGGAATAAAAGAAAATAGGCTTTGGTGAAAACTGCAGATAGCTAATAACCAACCCTAAATTGATTACAAATTGAGAAGAGATCGAACAATATCAGAAAAGTGGATATGGGATTATGAACGCGACATCAAGACGACACTAAGTTAACGCAAGGGCAAATGTTCTTGAAAGCTATCGTTCCCGAGAGAAAGCACATGAAGGAAGCTAAGGTTCCCTACATGAGGAGACGACGAGCCTACATACAAGGCCTTGGGAATGCAGTCTTAAAACAGTCACTTTTTTGTGACGCTTTCCACATGCCACACCATTCCAATAGCAGAATTGAAACGAAACATTCCATGAGTTGAGAACTCCATATGGATCAGTACTACTGATCATTGACCTAAACGACAACAAAGCCTGATGATCAGACTCGTTTCCACTATAAGAAGCAGAGATGGTGGCAAAAGTGAAAAATATAAAAATGAGACCATAAATGAAGAATGAAATATGAGAGGAAGATGGTAAGCAAATTATTGGATGCTTAGAATTCATTTCTGGAAATAAACCTAAAATTACGAGAATAACTGTTGGCTTTTTATCTTCAGTTTTTGCATGTTTACTTTCGTGTCATATTGCAAAAGGTAAAGCAGATGCTATCCATAAATCGTATAAGCTAGCTTGACAAAGACAAATCCATAAAAGATATTAGCTAGTCAAGTCTTCTAACCCCTCCTTGTGTTTAGAAAATCTTTCTTTTCCTTAATTTCGATTAAAAACAATCATATAATTTCTATTTGTTGGAAAATACCTCGACAACAATCCGAAGTTCGATCGCGGAACGCTAGATCGCGAGTTGTATCGAGCACAAGTAGCAAACACGAGAGACTACAAAGAACCGACAAGAATATTGCACACGATATACCCTCAACGAACCCTTTATTAAAAAACCTAATAAAGCTTTTACAATTGAGGAAGAAGAACGTTAAAAACTAGCATCCCCTCATCTCTATTTATATAGAGATGAGGAGGTGGAAACCTAAGCTTGCCTCGCACTCCAAGCTACCTAATCCTAGTTTAAGTCTAACACCTAATCTAATTACAAAAGTACACTTAAGTCCCTAATGTTTAAGTTTACTACTAATATTTAACAATTTCCACCTTAGGAGTAACACTTAAACATAACCGATACTCAGCACCTTTTCCTCGTGCTGGAACCTCGGACCGGAGACCACCTTGTCGACCAGGCATTGTACTTTTGTAATTTTTCAAGATTAGCTTCCGTAGACTCCTTCACTTTCTTCTTTTCAGCAACATTACCCTCTGCACCCTCTTGACCAGGTACTCCGGTTACCGTAATGTTCGCCCCCACCTTTATACCAAGATGTACCTTTTCCTGCTCCTTTACCAAGCAGTCCGTGTTTGTCTTTTCTTCAAGTTGCTTGTCCTCTGATATGTGCCTTTTTGCACATATCTTTTCGTCTATTTTCCAAGTCAAAACAACCAAAAACACTTGAAAACGATCAAATAATGTTACAAATATCCTTGGAATGTGTTTTTGTGTATTTCAGGTACAAAAGGATTGAAAACAATGCGAAAACAAGCATTTTTGGAACGACTCGATTACAGCTGCGCATTTTGGATTATCAAGACGGAGTCAAAATCAACCCCGGGACATATTTTTGGAATGAGCTTGGAAAAACGAACCCGAAAACACAATAATAATTTTTTGGGCCAACCCGGCCCACTTTAATGAGCCGGGTCAGCCCATTAGTTATTTAGCTAAACCCTTAGCCCACCCTTTTAATAAACCCACTAACCTTAACCCATTGACCCAATCCCCCCAAGCCCACTTCACTAGTAAACCCACCCCCGTTTTTTATAACCCAAAGTCAAAAAGTCAAATTCACCCCCTTTATCCTTTTTCCCCTTTCCCCGTTTACCCAGCAGACTCCCACCACCATAGCTTCACCTTTACTCCACCTCCACCACCCTACTCACCTCAAAAGCTCCCCCATCCCAACTCCCAATCCCACTACCTTCTCCAAAGACCTCACAAACCTGTACTTAACACCCTTACACGCTGGCAATCCTTACAATAGATTTGGCGCCAAAATCGAATTGAGGGACAGGATGGGTTAGACTTTAATCCAACGATGAGGATTTATTCACGAAGTCACAAGGATCAAGTTAGGGCTAATTTATCTCAGGAAAGAAGCACAAGTGCAAGATTTCTACCTACCTCATATTTTAGTATAAATAGGACTCATTTGTAAGCCTTGAGGGCAAGTAGTTTTTAGAGCTTAGTTAAGTAGTTTTTTAGCCTGTTTTTCTTTAAATTATGTTTTAGTTTAAGTTCCCTTTGTACTCATTTCCAGTTTTAATGAAATTCTAGTTTTCCTTTAAAATACATTATCATTTAATTCTCAAGCAAGTTAATATTTCAAATCTGTTTTCAAGTCTACATTTACTGTCCTAATAAGCTCTTCCAGGCTTTTTAATAGTTTATAGTGAATGTTGTTAGTTACTTCTAAGGCTGAGCATGGCAGGTCTGAAACCCGACCGGACCGAAAAACCAGACCGGACCGACATTAACCGAACCGGACCGAAGGACCGCCGGTCCGGTCTCGGTTCCATGTTTATGGTTTTTTCGGTCTCGGGTCGGTTCGGTCCAAAACCGACAAAAACCGGCAAAATACCCGGACCGACCGAAACTTAAAATACTCCACCATTTTGCACTTAGATGGGCTTCTGTAAATATCTATTTCACTTAAAGTTAGACTAAAATTTAGGCCCAATTGTATTTTAACTTATTTTAGAGTAAATATCTGTTCAAATACCTACCAATAACCTATCTACCATTACGGCACACTGTAACTTTTGTATCCTGTTGTTTAGAAAAACCTAAATCTTACAAGATCTTGTAATTATCATCAAGAACTTGCAATCATCAACATCAAGAAGTTACGATCATCATAATTATCATTCATCACAAACCCTCCAATGGAAGTAAGTGTGTTTTTTTGTAGTCTATATTCATTTATATAACAAAAGTTTGCATGTGTATTACTGTATTGTAGTCTACAATTCTATATTCATGTATAAGATTCATTCATCTAAAATCTTATAAAAGATGACGACCTATACTCGGATTTCATACATTGATCATGTACTATACGGGGCATAAGTGAAGTAGATATATAATTGATTGCGGAATGCCCGACAAGGTGGAATACAACATATGATATGTTGAAATCCGCCATTGATTTACAAGAAGCATTTTACAATTATAGTATGAGCAACACTTCTTTTTCTCGTGACCTTGAGGCAATACCTCGTCGTACCGACTTTGATGTTTGTCAAAAAGTTTGTGACTTTTTGGAAATTTTTAAAGAGAAAACCGAACTAGTATCAACCCAATCGCGTCCCGTTGCTCATTTATTTTATAGCGAGATACTTGATGTTGACAAGCATCTACGTGAGTGGGAACTAGTGCCAAACTTCAGTCCAATGGTGGAAAAAATGCGTTTAAAGTACGACAAGTATTGGGGGGATTATAAAAAAATCAACCATTATATGTACTTTGCGGTGCTTTTAGATCCAACCATGAAATCGGAAGTACTTGGTTACGGGTTTAGGCATTTGATGGATAATGGTTGTATACCCGAAGAGAATGAATATGAAGTAGATACACCAGTGGAGTTTTTGACAGAACCTGAGAAGGAAGATAAGATTAGGAATCTGGTTGCTGAGGTTGAGGCCAATATGGGAGTTTTGTTTGCATTATATAATGAAAAATATGGAACAAAGGTGACACACAACTCAAGTGACGTGCAAAAATCATCTACTCAAAGTGGCAACACAACTCGTCGCCGTGGTAATACTTTCTTGAATTCGTTTAAAAGCCAAAACTCAAGTAGATCGAGTGGAGTTGACGATGAGTTGAAAAAATATCTAAAAGAACCACCACTTGAGTTAGATGATGCGGAGGACTTTGACATACTTTCATGGTGAAAAATAAATAGTCCAAGATTTCCAATCGTTTCAAAGATGGCAAAAGGTAATAAATCTTAATCCTTTAATGGTGTATTACATTTGATAAATTAGTTAGCTTATATGTTTTTTTTTAACTTTTGTATAGATATCTTGTCAATCCAAATATCTACCATTGCTTCCGAGTCCGCCTTTAGCACAAGTGGTCGTATTTTGGACCCGTATAGGAATGCCTTGTCGCCGCAAATTGTAGAAGCATTGATATGCACTCAAAGTTGGGTTCGTACATCACAAAAAAGCATCTATATGGATGATTTAGAAGATCTTGTGAAAGATGAAGAGGTTATCAAAGGTATAATTAAAGATATGTAGATCAGTGGATATATATAGTTATTTTTTTTTCTTTTTTTTTGTTTGTTATTAATTTGTTTTGTTGCTGTGATGTTATGTTTTTTGATTTTAGAAATGAAAGAGGCGTTGGACAAACTAATGGAAGACAATGGAAATGGAGAAGGCATATCACTTGATTGAGAAGAAAGCGTTTTGAAGATGGAAAATGCTACTGTGACAGTGTGACTCAAGTGAATATGCATGACTCAAGATGGAAAAATGCTACTATGACTCAACTTCTTTTGGTGAATATGGAATTATGCTACTGTGACTTGTTTCTTTTGCTACTGTGTCATTCAAATGGGTCATGCTACTATTAGATTATTAGTCATTCAAATGGTTTGTTTATTTTGCTACTGTGATAACCTATTCCAGGCCATTTGTAACCTTCATGCAAGTATATAAAAATACTAGAAATGCAAAATAGCTTTGTGTTGTCTTTGTGAATCTATTCCAGGCCATTTGTAATTCTGCATTTGTGGTCTGCAATTTTGCATTGTGAATCTATTCCAGGCCATTTGCAGCCATTTTGTTGTAGCTATTAGCCATTTTGGTTCAAATGTCTTCTTCACTACATGAAGGTTAAATGTTGGACAAAGAGTGTGCTGCATTATTTTTTGTTCTTTTTAAACAAATTACTTGTTCTTGCATTATCTGTGACTGTGACACACTCTTTTTTGCTCGATCAAGTTGGTACTGGTGGAGCTGGCCTCAATGTTTATAGTTTCATATATAGTTTGGAGTTGTATAACAAATATCATAAGACACATTTGGACTTGTTTCACTTTCATATATAGTTTGGAGTTGTAGCCATTTATTATGGTTAAAAATTACAACACAGTTGCATCATTCACCAACTGTAGTCCTATATATATAAAAAGTTGAACACAAGTGTAATATTATCCTATATATAAAAAAAGACTTTGTATGTATAGCAAAATAACAAGGAAAGTATAATAGAAAACATTTCTTGTGTTATATCTATTTTGAGCTTTATTTAAGTGATTCGATATAACATCTTTACAAAATACTATTTCTGTTACTCCAATAGTCCAATACATGCATGAACACAACTGTATCTTCATTCACAAATCACAACTATATCTTCGGTCCATCATGTCCAAAACCGAGGACCGAACCGACTAACCCGAGGTAAGACCGGACCGACCCGAGTGTACATCGGTCCGGTCTCGGTCCTTATGATTTGGTCTTCTCGGTCTTCGGTCCGGTCCGGGTTTGGCCGGTCCGGTCCGGTCTGGTCTGAGCCCAATGCTCACCCCTAGTTACTTCTGCTTAACTTGGGCATTTCATCTTCGGTCAATGAAAGTCAACGCGACAGAGCAAGGGTTGTNATTATCATTTAATTTTCAAGCAAGTTAATATTTCAAATCTGTTTTCAAGTCTACATTTACTGTCCTAATAAGCTCTTCCAGGCTTTTTAATAGTTTATAGTGAATGTTGTTAGTTACTTCTGCTTAACTTGGGCATTTCATCTTCTGTCAATGAAAGTCAACGCGACAGAGCAAGGGTGGTAATGGTGGTATTCAGTGATTTAATGGTGTTAAAGGGGTGTTTTGGAAGTGTGTTGAGTCTATCTAAAAGATAGGCTTGGAGTGGAAATATACCCTATATCAGTTAGGTGCTTGAAGTTTGTAAGATCTCTATCCCATTTTAGCTTACATTGAATCTCATAGTTTGAATAGATTAGATCTGTGTTGCTTGTTTGGTACTGTTTGATTCTGTTTGTACTCCTAGTAGTTAAGTTGATAATGGTTAGTTTTATAATATGTTAGTTTGATTCCATAATTAGTATAATGTATTGCATAAGTAACTGTTTGATCATGAATCTATATTCTAGTTGTTAATTGATGTTGATGGCTATTATTCTAGCTTATATTTCAGCATTATGACTTAGTTTTATCCTTGTTGAAGTTAATTAAAGCTTGAATCTCAGTTTTGTAGTGTATTTTGTCCATAAAGGGGTGTTTGGAATTGCTTGGATTTGTATGTTATTATTGCTATTAGGAGTTAGGCTTTGTTGATTTATTGTCCTGAGGCTTATATTAGTTAAAATCAAGTTTTCTTTTGGTCATTTGCACAAGAAAAGTCAAAAATCACTTTGATTATAACCTACTGATTGCTGATATACATTTGGAAGGGAACAATCCTCATTGTGGTTCTAATCTTGTTAAAGTTGCTAAGAACTACTCTTATTTTATCATAATATATCATCCTCAGTAAGATTTGGCCAATCAAACTTCATCAAAGTCAAATATTGCTCAAAAATTTTGAAAGTCAAAAGTGGCATACTCAGTTTTGGGACAGATTTCAAAAGAGAATATGGGATTCATTTGTTGATGAAATTTAATAAAGTTTGTTGATTTTGGATCCTTGCCAGCTTGTGCAACTAAATCAAAAAGAATTTTTCACTTTGGAATTCATTTGGTCCCTTGAATTTGAGTCCAAAGTGGGCTGTTTGAGCACCCTTTTGCCCTGCACCCAGGTTTTTGAGTAGATGCATTTGATCATAAGTTGGTCATTTCTTGACCAATGACTATGATTTTTGTTGCTTTGAGTAGGCCCCTAGGTATAGTTTAGGCTTATGCTTGTAGTTTACCCTATAGTGCTTATTAGATTGCTTATTTTAGGCCTAACTTATTGATGTTTTTGGCCTGCTGCTGCTGCTACTTTCTTTTTTTTGTTCCAGATTCATGTGGTGAGCTTGTGGTTCTTGATTTTGTTGTTGTTGTTGCTTGTTCTTGTTGCTGTTTGTTTGAGCTTATAAGCTTTGGTGAGCTTATTGGCTCATTCAAGCTTATCTTAGCTTATTGTTGTTCTTGCTTGCTGCTATTGCTAGTGTTCTTGTTGTTTGTTCTTGATTAATTTAGTTGTTGTTCTTAATTATTGTTAATTGTCCCTGTTGTTGTTGTTATTTCTTGTTGTTGTTTAGCTTGTTTAAGCTTCTTTGATTGGTGGGTTGAGTTTGGCAGTCGCAAGATAGAAATAAAAAGAGAACAAAAATTTTGAAAACTCAATCTTGAATCTGTTGTATATTTGTAGTTTGCATAAGCTCCTAAAGGCTTGTTTACAAAAGTGGCTTTTACAAAAGTTCATTGTTTTTTATGTTAAAATCTGTTGCAAAAAAGAAAAATTGAAAAAAAAATAAACAACAAAAAGGTCTGGGCAAGGTTCGAACCCCAGACCTCATGCATACCAAAGCCTCACAACCACCACTCATAACCAACTGCCCTTGGGTCTTTATCAGTTTACATCTTACATTTTTTATTTATATAGTAGGTTTAGTTTATTAAGCTTATCTTGCTTATTTGCTTATTGTACTATTTATTAATAAGCATTTGGGCATTTTCATATTTTTCTTAGTTCATTGTCGTTATATAGTATTTGTAGAAAAAATCTCAGATTTATTTCAAAACTTTTAGTATTTATTTTGATTTAATTAGTGATAATTAGTTTTTAATTCATAGTAATTAGAATTTTTACCAAATTTTTAATTTTCTTTTTTCTAAAATTTTCTTTTGTCTTTTAGTGCGTTAGAAAATTGTTTGTGAACCCGTAGGACTTGTGTAGCAATAATTTCACGTTTTTATTTGTACGTTGACGTTTATCTTAAATAAACGTCACGGTTATTTGTTAACCTGTGTTTTAGGATTTCCCGATACCTAATTATGTTTCCCGTAGTGTTTTAGGACTTCCCTAGTTTTCCATTTGCCTTTTGTTCCCCTTAGGTTATTTCATTTTCATTCTCGTTCGTTAATTTTCCATTTTCGTTAATTTAACGTATTACAAATCCAAATAATCTTTCACAACCAAACATACAAGCATTTTAATCTCGATCTTTTCACGATACTTTCCATTCACACCTCGTTGGGGTACGACCTGGGAAATCACTTTCCCGGTCTTAAAAATATCACATTGCACAAGTTTACGAGGTAATGCTTTTCACGAAGGGTTTACTTGTATTTCTCCACGTCTTGTTGTCCTCACGATAACATTGACCTCAGTTTGTTGGTATTTTTGATATAACGTTTTGACACAAAAACACAACGAATCAAGATCCTTGATTTTTTGTGAACATGGGTCGTAAATATGAAGCGATGAACATATTCCATAGTTCACCTGAGGTTCAAATATAGCTTCTCCAGTTTTTCTAAAGCCCAATATCCTATATACATTTGCATCAATTGTGTATAGCTTTCTGAAAGATAAATCATCCTCCATTAGCCATAGACCATATCGAAGTGATTCCTCAACCATAATGCATCCACATACAATCAGAGACTCCCTTAGTTTAGAAACGGACAAGCGAAAAGAACCAAATATTTCGTTTGTTAAGCTATCTGGTAAGCCTATTTCCCTGAACTCTTTTGTAACCAAATCAAATGCAACAAGCATATTTTTTTCATAGTCATTATCAAATTCATATGCAGCCCAATAAATCAATCTATCTAAAACTACATAAGATGAGTCATTAATTTTAATTGTTCCACGAGGAAAATTACCAGTTGCAATCACATTGCTCCAAACCCCTGTACTTAAATTAAAAACTTCAATAACCCAAGACATAGTATTTTTATCATGTGTTAATTTCACAACCGTAGGATCTAAAGTATCCGGACAAACTTCGAAAGCTAAAATAGGACTGTAATCACTACGAGTATAAGGAGCAACAATACAAATTGATTTTCGAATTGAAGGATTTGAAAAAACAACTGCCCATTTTTTATAAACTTTTTGGAAACCATACAAACTCACTAAACCATGACTTACGCCAACAATTTTTGATATAGAAAAGTTTTCATCAATATTTGGAGAAACAACAAAAGATAGAGCAATGTTAAAAAGAGTTCCATTCTTATCATCGTCTACAAAAAAAACGTACTTTTCCTCAAAAACATTACTATATTTTCTGTAGCATAGAATGTTATAGTAAACCGATTGTTTATGGCAACTGGCATGAGCAATTACAAATTCAGAACTTTCGATAAAAGACTTCCATTGTTTCGAAACTGATTTGAATCGAATCAATGTCTTAACATCAAATACTTTTTTGATTATTTCTAGTTGGATTTAAATTGGGATGTTTTCTGACATTTTTGTGGTTTTTTTTAGGGTTTATATGACTATCAAGTCAAGACGATTGAATGAAATTGGAATTTTTATTGATTGTTTTGACTTTTTGACTCTTCGCTCATTTTTTAACTTTTCATAAATCATCGAATTTAAATAAGTTTTAACAAAAGCAGGCCGAAGCCCATTAATTAAATTAATATATTTGATATAATAAATGTTTTTTTTTGTTAAGTGTCAAATTTAGTATATACTTTTCATAAATCATCGAATTTCCTTTTTTTTTTCTTTTTTTTTCAAATCAGATTATTTAATTAATATATTTGCATTTTCTTTATGTTAATGATCATCCTTAAAATAAATATAATTATATTTAATTACATAAATACATGCATTAATATGAAAAAAACTAAATTTTATACAATGTCTCAGGAAGTAAACAACAAATACATTAACATAAATACAAATCTTGCCATATTTACTTAAACATATCTTACCTATCATATTGTTCCTTAACCTTTTTTACTAACTCCTTAACATATATAAACTCTAGATTTTCACTAAGTTTTACTAATA
>LBNU01001534.1:30981-44445 GCA_014162995.1 Artemisia annua
ACCATATCATGTTCCCTTAGCCTCCATATACTCCAAGAAGCATTAATTGACCCTAAATCTCTCCAAGTTACCAGAGAAGCTGTTGAAGACTTTTTGGCGCCAAAAGTACTTTCAAAGGCTAGGATTAATTTGGCACATCCAATGGCTGAGAATTGTGGTGGGAAGTACTGAGGAGGGGTCACAAACCCTAGAGGTTCACTATAAGAAGAAAGAGAAGCAAGGAAGAAGTGTGTGTAGTCCTTAGTTAAATTTCTAGTGTCGTTTTTAGTTAATTATCCATTTTCAAGTGTAATTTTCAGTTATAAAGCCTTGTACTCAGTGTTTTCAGTAATATATAAACTCTATTTAAGCTTAATTTAAAGTGTACTTTGGAATTTCAGTTTATGCCATTTTTGAGTGGAAATCTCAAGTTAATCTAAATGTTGTTAAAAGTTGTTATTAAATGTTCCTTAAGCTCAAAATAACTCACTTATAAGCTTTTTAAAGATTATTAAGCATAGAAATCAGTTTAAGGTCATAAACTCAAAAATACTCAAAAATACAAATAAATAAGTGAAAAATAAAAAAATCACAGAAAGAAGATAAAGAAGGCAAGGAGCATGGTGAATTAAGGATGGCCATGGGTTAGTGCTCTGTGGGGAGCTATAGGTTGTGATCTCAGTTCTTGGTTTCATGTTCATTAGCAGGATAGCACATTGTAAGCTTTTGTCATTTATTTGCATGTTACTGTTTAAGTATTTATTAGTTGATCATTTGTGGTTATTTGTACTCAGTTAGTGTATTGGGACTGTTTGAAAGTGATTTAGTGATTGTTTGATCATTATAATCCATGGTTGTTTAGAGTTCATCCTTAACTGCCATTTTAGTCAATTAGTGATCTTAGGCATTTTAATGTTATTATTGTTGTTGGTGTACTTATTCAAGCTTAGTTGATCATATTGAGACATTGCAAATCAGTTTTAGTACCTTGAATGTCCATTTGCTTCATGAATCTCTTTAACTCAGTTTTTAAGGAGTGTTTGGATTAAAGGTGTTTAAAGAGTTTAAGTTGGTTTCAGTAGAGATTCTTGGTTGTTTCCTGTCACAATAGGCTCTATTAGGATAATTGCAACATAAAATCCAGTAGGTATTAGTGAAAAAGTCAAAATCATTTGTAATCTCAAGTTTCATGCTCACTGTCAAGCTTTTTAGTTCTAAATCTCATCAAATGGTTACATAAATTGTTTAAGTAGCTTGAATCAGTCACTAAGTAGCTTAATTTATCATATTCAGTAACTTGAGGCCAATCAAAGTTCATCTTGGTCAACTTTTCAGTGTAATTCAAAAAGTCAAAATCTCATAAGAAAATTTTTTGAATAAACTTTAGAATTTCATCTTGGGCTTAATATGAGGAGTTGAGTGTTGTGCTTTGGGATTCCTAACATTTGGTTGCCTGGTTTGCTTTAGTATTTTTCTAAATTTTTGGTAAGCTTGTTTAAGTGCTTATTGAGTGGCTTAAACTTGCCTGTCTTTCAAAAAGGTGCCCTGTGCACAGGTTTTTGGCCAAGTTCATAATCTTGCAACAGCTTTATTATTTGGCTTTAGCTTGTGTAGTTTGTTGATTTGTGAACTTACCTAGGTTAATTTTATAGTTGCATAAGTGGTTTTTATTTATTTGCTTATTAGAACTGCTTTTTCTTTGCTTATTTTTGTTGCCTTAGCCACTGTTTATGCTGTATGCATATACACTTAGCTTGTGATTTCTTGTGTTTTTATGATCCTAGGTTGTTAATTGTTGCTCTCTAGCTTGTTTGTGATCACTGAGATTGTGCTTGGTTGTGTATGCTTTTGATTTGTGCTCCTTGGCTTATTTAGTTAACTGCTTATTTCCATAAAGCTCACTTGTATACAAACACCACCTCTGTGAATCTTTGTTTGTTTGTTGCTTGATTCTGTTGATTTAAGTCTGATTAGGATTGTTTGTGATTATTTTCAGTTGTTTTTACCAATTGCTTGTATCTTTGTGCTTATTTTACTAAACTGCCAAATCAAAACTCACTTCATCATCAGTGAGTTGTGACCTTTTTCACAAGCCCCTCAATTGTTTAATATTCAAGCTTCAACTGAGCGTGTGGACTTTTTGGAAAGCCCACAAGGTGAACTTTCTATTTCCAGTCTCGTTTTGGCTTTTAGCTTATTTGGAATAGCTTGGAATCAAGCCTGCACATAGCCATAAATCTGTGTGGTTCTGTGAGTCCTTGGGATTGCTTATTCTTGTTTTTGGCCTATCCAGTGAACTTTGGTTGTTGTTTTAGCTTGTTTTGTTTGTATTTCATTAGGTTGTAACTTGCTTAGCTTCTGTTTTTCATTGTATAAGCTTTTTATTAGCTTTTGTTTAATCAAAAATCTCAAAAAGCTCACTGTTAATAACATAAGCTTGCAATAAGCTCATCTTTGAGTTCCAAAATTATTTTTTTCACAAATGTTGATTGTTTTTAGTGTATAATTAAGTTTCAAAAAGAAAAATCCAAAAATCATCACTTTTAATTTTAGTGATAGCTTCTATTTAATAGAATTTATCTTTTTAATTTATTTTCTATTTTGTTTATTAAATAATTAGTAGTTTTTATATTTTTTCTAGGGTCCTGGTATTAAATAGTGTTTGTATAAAAATTTTCATAATTTTATCTTTTCATTTGGTAATTTTAGTAATTAAAAGTAGTTTAATTAGTTTTAATTGAAAAATCAAAAAATAAAATCATTTAGTGTTTAATTTTAATCTCTAGCTTCTTTTTATATTTTTTCTAGCTTTTATTAATTATATAGTATTTTTAGAAAATATTTTCTTAATTGTTACTGTTCATTTGTTATTTTTCTTAATTAAATTAGAATAATTAGCTTTTAATTAGTAATTAAGTAAATTTAATCTAAAATAGTTTATTTATAAAGTTTAGGAGTTTTTTATAATTTTTTTAAGACTTCTGTAATTGTTAAATAGTTTTAGAAAATGTTTGGTAATTTTCTAAATTAGTTTAGTATTTATTTTAATTTAAATTAGTTTAATTAGTAATTAGTAATTAATTAATAATAAATAAGTAAAAAGTCTAAAAAATATTTTTCTTTTTCTTAAAATTTTCTTTTGTCATTAGGATTATAAAAATATGTTTTTCATCATCTAGGTGTTTGTAGATTTCTATTTTCACTTTTATTTTCGTACGTAGACGTTTAATTAAACGTAAACGTACATTTTTAGATTTATGAACTTTTCCATATTTCCAGTAATCGTTTGTAGTGTTTGTTTATCATTTTCATTTATAATTTCGTAGTTTAATTCTAATCAATCTCTTTCACCAATCCTCGTTTCATAATCACTTGATCTCAAAAATCGTTTTAAACACAATTTCACGTTTCGTCGGGACATAACGACCCGGGAAGAATCCCTTTACTCCTTGGATCAATGTATTGAGCCCTAAATGGCTTGACTTTTGTTGACCAAATCCTTGGTTGACTTTAGTTGACTGTTTCTGGGCCAATCATAATCCTTGGTGTTAAGAATAAAGCATTTACTCCCAAATACTCTAAAGTATCCCAATGTAGGCTTTTTACCTTTATAAAGTTCATAAGGAGTTTTGTTTAAAAATGGTCTAATTAAGACTCGATTAAGAATGTACGTTGACGTGTCAACGGCATTACACCAAAACTTTTGTGGAATGTTTTGTTCGTTAAGCATTGTTCTACTCATCTCTTGCAAGGTTCGGTTTTTACGTTCTACTACACCATTAGATTGAGGAGTACGTGGAGCCGAAAAGTTATGAGTAATACCATTTTTATCACAAAAGTTTCCAAATTGAAATTCATTATCAAATTCACGACCGTGATCCGTTCTAATAGACACAATATTAGACCCTACTTGATTTTGAATTTTCTTACTTAGAATCTCAAATTTTTCAAAAGCTTCATTTTTACTTTTCAAAAATTTTGTCCAAGTATATCTTGAATAATCATCCACTATTACCAAAGTATAGAAGTTGCCTCCATAACTTTGTATAGCGGATGGACCAAACAAATCCATATGCAAAAGTTCTAGACACCTAGATGTAGAAACCATATTTTTAGCCTTATGGCTATTATGGACTTGTTTACCGACTTTGCAAGCATCACAAAAGTGTTGGTCGTATTTCAACTTAGGTAGGTTTCGAACTAAGTCTTTGGAGGAGAGGTTTTGAATTAGTCTCATATTAGCGTGTCCTAAACGTCTATGCCATAAAGTTGAGGATTCATCTAATGAAGTAAGACAAAGTTTGTCTTTAGATGTTTGATCCAATTTCATGACATATACGTTGTTCTTAAGGACACCTTTGGCTATGGTTATGCCATCTTTAAGTATCTTACTTCCATTTTCACTAAAAAGGACGTTATACTTATTACGGCAAAGTTGACTAATACTAAGAAGATTAAAACCTAAGTTATCAACATGAGCAACATCATCTATAAAAAGGGAGTCATGAGAGATTGTACCTTTTCCGATGATTTTGCTCTTAGCTTTACTACCAAACGTAACATTACCTCCATCACATTGGTGATATGTTGAGAAGAGGCTTTTGTTACCCGTCATGTGCCTTGAACAACCGCTATCTTTAATCCATTCATCCGGTTCCAAACAAACTTTAAGGCACACCTATTTTATGAAAAACACTCAAACATTTGGTCCCCAATTTCTCATGGGTCCATTTTGGTTAAACAATCCATTAATTTGACTCAAGTATGAAAATAGAGCATAGGGGTTCCATGACATGTAGTTTGGAGTTTGATGATGTCCAGGAGTGTTTTGGTTCCAAACATGTCGATAACTTGGTCGTGGATTGTAGTTGCTTTTTGGAAAGGGGCGTTTGGGAAAAGGTGTCTTAGGCTTTGGTTGAGTGGTTTTGGCTCTAAATTCATTTTTGTTAAGTCCTACTCCTGTTTTAACAGCAGGTTTTGTTTCATTTTTATACGTGACTTTAACAAATTTTGAACGGTTTGATGTGGAAGCAATTTTTGCTGCTGCAGACCTGGCGGAACCTTTGGGTTCAACGGGCGGAACCTTTATTTGGGTTCCGCCTGTTCCGCCGGCTGCTGTAGCAATTTTGCTAGTTTCTTGTTTAGTTTGATCTTTCGATGTTTCTAAGTTTGTGAAGCCTAGACCTGTTTTATCAAATGGAGATTTTTGAAGCTTCATAATTTCATCCGCACAAGAGATGCTTTTATCAAACTTCTTAAACTTTGTGGTTTGCTTTATTAGATCATTTTGAGTAACTTTTAGTTTCTCAATTTCGAGTTTAAGTTCTTCACATGATTTACACAATGTGTCGACACTTTTACTCTTTTCTAATCTTTTAGCCTTTTCTTTTAACTCATAAACTTCATTTTCCAAAAACTCCTTTTTGGTTTTCAAATATTTATTTTTGTTTATGATTTTTAGGCTTAGTTCACAAAGTTTGTTATATTCTATTTGTAAGGTATCATCATCAATGGATGAGTAAGATGAATCGGAGAGTACCTCATTTGAGTCATGAGCCATGAGAGCAACGTCATCATTCTTTGGCTCATCGTCATCTTCTTCATAGTCACTCCAAGTACCACTCACAAACGCTTGTTGTGATTTGCCTTTGGGTGGTTTTGGACATTCTCCAATTAGATGACTTGTGTCTCCACACCTATAACATTTCCTTTCAACTCTTCCTTTCTTATCGTCGCGATCTTTTCGGAAGGTTTTCTTGTCATCTTTAGGTTGCCTTACAAATTTTCCCCGTCTACGAAAGAACTTCTTGAAGTCTCTAACGGCCATGGCATATTCTTCATCATCACTATCGGAACTAGATTCTTCATCATCACTTGATTGAACTCTAGCTTTTAAGGCAATAGATTTGACTTTTTCCTTCTTGCCTTTAACTATTTCCGAATCTTTTTCCATTATCATCTCATGAACTTTGAGGTTTCCAATTAGCTCATCAAGTGACATGCTTGAAAGATCCTTGGATTCTTCAATTGCCGTCACCTTTGCTCTCCATTTCGGATGGAGTGCTCTAAGGAATTTCCTGACAAAATTCTTGCTACAAAAAGATTCATCAAGTGCTTTAAGTGAAGTAATAATAGTGTTAAACCTAGCAAATGCACTATCAATACTTTCATCTTCGGGAATAACAAATTGTTCATATTGTTGAATTAAAAGATCAATTTTGTTATCCTTAACTTGTGAATTTCCTTGATGAGTGACTATTAAAGATTGCCAAATTTCTTTAGCGGTTTTACACATAAAGACTCTTTCATACTCTTTCTTAGGCAAAGCATTATATAGCATCATTTTAGCTTCATTATTCTTAGCGATCAATTTCTTTTGATCTTCATCTTTAGTGTTCGTAATATTATTATCACCATCAACAATTATAAACCATAAATCTATATCTTTAGATTTCACGTAAGTTTCAAATCGGTTTTTCCAATAGATAAAACCATTTGCTTCAAAAAGTGGTGGTCTTTGCATAGATTGCCCTTCTTTGTAATTTTCAAAATCCATGGATCGTTTCAAGTTTTAAAACACAATATATTTTAAAAGCTTGAGTAACGTAGCTCTTGATGCCAATTGTGGAAAACTAGAAGGGGGGTTGAATAGTTTACCCGTTTTTAGTTTAATTATCTTTTGAAACTTTCCGTTTAATCAAAGATATGAACACAAAGACAATACACAATATGCAAGTATAAAGAAAGAAACGATCAAACCATGACACGATTGTTTATCGTGGTTCGGCTACAAGGAACTCTCTTTTCCTTGCCCTACGTCCACGCCCCGAGTATCCAACTCGAGAGTTTCTTTCACTAGTCAACAAGCTCCTTTATCCGGCGGAGAAAACCTTACACGTCGCTTACAATTTTACCGACACTAAGCTAGATGTCGAGTTCTTTACCAAGGGTACAACCACTCCCGTAACACTATGTATTTTAAGGCCTAAAATACTAACCGATCACAACTTATAACACACAATCAAATGAAGTGTAAACTACAAAAGTCTACACAATGCTAAGCTAACAAGTCTTGCAACGTTGAGTTGAATACTTGTAACTTTATATGTACTTGTGAACTTCTTTGCTACAAAAAGAGTATTCACAACAATGAGAGGTTAAGGGTTAGATGAATGTATGTGCAAAATATGATGAGAAGTGATAAAGAAAAATGCTAGCAAATGGCTTGGTATTTATAGCAAAACAAACTTCAAGCCTGGCGGATATGGCGGAACCCTCACAAGGGTTCCGCCCGTGTACCACGAGGGTTCCGCCAGGTCTGCAGTTATGTTTTGCCATAACTTGCCAAACCATCCAAAGTCACATCACATAAATACTTGGTCAAACACAAAACTTGTGTAAGAACCCTATGGAGAGTCAAACACACAAACCTTGTGTAAGAACATTGTTTAGTCAACCACACAATCTTTCCATAAATGTGATATGACAAAACTTACCATAAATGGTGATGTGACATTTCTAATTTAAGAAATATGAAAATGTTGTGTTTTATATGAAATATAAATGTAGCAAAAATCTAGTTATGCAAGACTTTAAACTAAAATCATGTTTTACTAAAAACTAAAGTTTACACTTTGTCATTAACAAAACTTAGCAAAGATCGTAAAATATAAATAACGTTTTTAAGCGATATTTGTATTAACATGCGTGATTGCCCTTATTGATGTGTGCATTGTGAATTTGGAAGTCAAGTTTTTATCTTAAAGTTTTGGATTTTCACTTTCTCGTGTTGGAGTAGTCGTATGCGTAAGGGTCGGTGTTGCAAACGTAAGATTAGTTTGGTCGGTAGTTTCAAGTTAGCGTTGACATAATCTAGCTTCTTGTTAGTTATTAAATACATATGATATTTGCCTTTAAAAAATGGTTTGTCTAATTAGGGCACTGGTTTAATTTTATTAATTAAACTTGATTTAAAAAAAAAAAAAAAAAAATCAAAAAATGCATGTAATACACATAAAAAAAATTAAACATATAAATTACCATAGCTACATGTGATTTTTAATTTAATAAACTCAAATTTTACTTTTTTATACAGCTAAATCAATGCATACCTGTTGAAGTGTTGGACAAAATCTTTAAAAAAATCTAAAAACCTATATTCTTTAGTGTTTTTGGCATTTTCTGTAAAGTTATAAGCTTGGCCCATATATGGGTTTTTCTAACTTATGCCCTAGGGGCACAAGTTAAGTACACATGGACTTACAGAAAGGTACACAGGGACCCGCTTAAAAGTACAGACAAGTTAACTTTTATATGGGTCCTTATGTACTTTTGGTGTACTTTTTATAAGGGCACAAGTTAGAAAAACCATATTATCTAAAGTAAAAACTACGATAAAAAGTTATCAAGGTTTTGTTCAATAGTTTGGGCCCGAACTTTCTAATAGTAAGCTACCCATCTATTGGAACCTTTATCTTCCTCTTTTATTTGGGCTCACGAAGCTCATGTATATGTCACATTGTCTGTCACACAAAGCCACAAATTTTTTCCTAATTTACCGTCATATTTATTGGGCTATGGGAATAACAAATTAGTTAATTCATTCAAAATGATTGTTTACAAGAGAGAAAACACAGTTACACATGTGATATTAACTCAGTTTTAACTAGCTGAAATTTATATTTTTACCATGTGTAAAACGTATCCCTTTCAAAACAGCATAAGTTTTGCAATTTAACGAGAGATATAATTATGAGTACATTGTAGGTTATAGTTAGAGTGGAGTTATTTTTGGACAAATTACATACAATTGTCAATGTACCATATAAAACTTATTTGGTCAAGTAATATAGTTTTGATCATCTAACTGATTAAACATAAGGATAAGGGAGAAAAGGCATTTGTGTGACAATTGAACAATTTGCTATCAATCACTTTTCTACAACCATGCAAAGTAATTTTTTAGTGTACTGATTATTAGTTCTCTCATTATAGAGTTCTTGATGTTCATATCAAAATGCCTCAAATAGTACATGATCTATTGTCATTGAATTTTTAAAACGTGAGTATGTAGTTTCTTTAGTTTTCTTATCTCAGTAAATGGATTCTTTCTCTCTTCTCTATAACCTAACAATTCCTTCATTGTATTGCAAAATCTATATGTAATTCGTGGTTCTTACAAGTGTAGAAACCAAAAACAACAATCAAGCAATCAACATGATAAATTGTTAAAATGTGTATACCGATATGCGACAGATTTATGAGATACGACGTGCCACAAATAACTTTAAAGATAACGAATAAATTAACACACAATTTTTTACAATGTTGCGTGTGAAACATATACATCAAAATGTATTGTCAACAAGTTAATGACTAGAATTATTGGATAAGCACCATAAAAACATGGACCTAAGTTTTTAAGGCTAGCATTATTAGGTTGTCATTATTTTGTGGATCATTGAAGACGACGAATAATGGGCTGTGGGGCTAAACCCAAACAGTCGCAAATGATTTATACAGTGCCACGTGTTGGATAAAATGTGGGTCCAATGGAATCGTACGGACATAGATGTGAAGCTTGTCAATATATGCGGAAGAAAAAAGTTTGAGCCATGAGATTCTATTTATTTATTTTTATTTTTTTATTTATTTTTTTATTTTTATTTTTTTTAAAGTGATTCGCACACCAAAGTTTTTATTATTTCACCACTTTGTACAACACTGTAATGCACAGAAAGCACACAGTAAAACCCTTTAATGCACAAAATGTGGTGAAATAATCAAAAATTTTGGTGTGCGAATCACCTCCCTTTTTTTACGAAGGACACCTTTTTTTTATTTTTTTTTTATTATTATTTTTTTTTTATGATTTTGTTTTTATCAAAAACTATAAACCTGAAAATACGGAACAGAAAATATAAAGTTTCATAAGTTAAAAGCTTAAAACTGACAGAAACACGAAACATAAAGTGACAAAAAACTGTGTTGTACTGGAAATTGAGTAGACAAAAAAGAATCTTTTAACTTTTGACCCCCTCATATCACATCACAGGAGCGGTTTGTATAACACAACCCTTCTATTAGGCTAAATGGCAAAGATAAGTATTTTTCACCTTACACTTTAGCGCCACCTCAGCTTTCTCTCTCCTCTCACTTCTCCTCACTTCACTTCACCTTTTAGTGGGCAAGGCAAAATGAGTCGTTCACCTTAACTCCTACTCACTACCATTCTCCTCACTCACACTCAAATGCATTAATGGGGCCCCATTTTTGTGTAAAGTTGCAAGGTGATCAGTTCACCATAAGTTATTTTGGGAATTGTGAGTTGTGCGTGAATAAGAAAGGTGGGCAAGGTGATGCTGTGTGAGATGGTAACAAGGTGAGAGCTTCATCTCTTCCTTGCCGACCATCCTTATTTCATTTTCAAAAATTTCAAATTATAGTTCATTTCATTTTCAAATTATTGTTTATTTCATTTAATGACAAGAAGAATGCCGACATGCTTTGTAATCTTGCAACTCCATCATACAATTCAGATATGTATATTATATATAGGGTGACAAAATCAGAATGAGACTAGTGTCTTATAGGCATTATTTTTTTATTACAGTAGGTGATTCAAGGAAGGTTCAAAATATAATAAAAACTCATAAACTATAATATCTGGTCGTAACTAATTGGTCTATTTAGAGGTAAGTAGTCCAATTATTGTCGATGAAAGAGTAGGAGATGTCAAAAGTAAATACTAAATAGAGAGGCGTGCTAAAATGTTTAACTCTAGCTATTTCGTAACATATCCCAATTGTTTGTCAACAACTCAAACTGTTAATTCGGACTAAGCTTAAAAGAAACAATTTAAAACTTTTTAGTGTTTTAATGGAGAGGCGAGTGAATACTGCTTTAGGTGAAAGATTGAAAGAAACAAGATGGACATGTTGAAGAACCTTTTTTGTGGATAACTTTGTCTAATTGTGAAGTTAAATTCGAATCGGAAAACTAAGTACACTATTTCACAAGCAATATGAGTTACATTTTTATTTAATAGACAAAATATATTTACGACGAAATTTGAATCCACAGCTTTTTAGTTAGAAAGTATCTCACATTATCATGCAATATACCATTAAATTACAAGCCTCTTGGTACGAACACTTTAATTATATCTAATAACCGATGTATCATATGCATAATGTTTTGTAACTTTGTAAGGGAACTTTGTTTAATCACTGATTATATTAGTCGCAATTTGCAAAACTTGAAATGACAATGACATTTTAACTTTTTGGCGCTTTATTCACCGACAGATATTTCTCACTATTAATTGTCTTACTGTGTTTTGCACTCAAAAGAATTAGTCATTATCGTTGCATCAAAAAGAATTAATTTTGTCTAGCAAGCTTTAATAATATTGCGACAGTCTATCAATAACTTTCAAGCATGATACTAGCCAACTTTCATGCCGTATACTATACATTCACGAAGTATCAAAACTGCAAAACATATGTTGAATAGGTAAAAAGGCCAGTCCAGCAAGAAAGCGCGTTCAAAATTTGTGGTGTCATGTTACAATTAAAAAGTTTTCTTTGGAAAATTTTGATCCAATACGTGACTTTTATGGTTTACATGTTTTCAGCTAAAAATAGCAAGTCTTACGGATTACGATGATAGCTATTGTTGGACATATTCTCTTACTAGATTAGATACTCGTGAAATTTCACACGCATTTTATCGTAAATTGAAAACATAGATTTATAAATTTAAATATACGTTAAACTGAACTGATTTGAAAAGTCAACTTTGTATCTTTTAACTAAGGGCATCTACTATGGTGGGTTTATGAAAAGGTCTAAGAAAGATGAAAAGGTTTATGTTTATTTCAACCATAGTGGACACTCATTTCATGTCTATGTGGCATGAAGAGGTCCTAATTCTTGAACCTGTTTATAAATTCAATACATTTAATGCATTTGTTAAAAAAGACATTTTATGAACTTGCAAAGGTTTATACGATAGTGAATGTAGGTTTATAAAATCAATAGGTCTAAAATTTATTGATGTATTAATGTATAAACCTTTTGTAAAAGGTTTATCATAGTGGATGCTCTAAATCTTCATGTTTTTTCAGGTCTACTCCGTTTAGCGTACGTATACTATCTATAAACATATATTTTTAATGGGAAAATATTAGCTACAATTAATTGTAGCTAATTGGCTACAAATTTGTGCTATAAATGTAGGTCCCTGATTCATTTTGTGGGTCCTGATTTTTTTTCTGTGGGTCTCTGATTCAATGCTAGTGTATTTTTTATGAAAGATTGTAGCCAATTGGCTACAAAAATTGTAGCCAAGCTATCCCCATTTTTAATTTACGCGTGAAATTCACGGGTATCCTTGAAAATCAATTTATATTATATTCCAATAACCACACACTTCATATTTTGATGAAAATATTGCGCATTTATTAAAATATCATAGAAGTTTTGCGTTTTTTTTAACAGTTACATGCCGCCACAAGACGCGTCGCCGCCTCTGTTGAATCGCCAGAATAACACACACACACACACACACTTTAAGCTGATATAACACACACACACACACACTTTAACCCGATATAACACACACACTTTTGATCCATCAAACCCAAATTACCCATTTACCTAATTCAGAACAATGAAGTCCAATAATCCTCCATTTATTCATAGGGCTAATGTTATTTATGTATTGATCTATCGTTCAGTCTATTTAAGTTTGCATTAAAAGTCAGTTTAGTGTATGTACGTTTGGTGTTGATGTTTAGTATTTAGTGGGTGTCCGTTTGGTATTGTTGTTACTGCTTCTTCACATTTTTTTTGGGGTTAAAACGGTATTCCTTTGGTGTTGATGTTAATGATTCTCCACATGGTCATTTGGGTCAAAATGTGTGTTCTTTCTGATGCTCTGCTTTTTGTATTTGTGTTGCGGTGTTGCCTGTAATGTGTTTGATTATATGTTTGACTCATAGTATTTGTTGCTTGTCATTTGTTCCTTCTCAACATTTATGATGCTTATTATGTGTTTGATGAAATGTACACAAAGTACTTGACTATTAGGTTCGTTTGGTAGGACGAAATGAAATGTTAAATGAATGGAATGACCGATGTAATGGAATAAGTGGTGTAAAGTGATGAGTCATTACCATTATTTATTATGTTTGGTTTGTTTGATAAAACGTAATGGAATCATAATAAAAAGACTAAAATGCCCATTATTGATGAGAAGTTTCATTAATATGGTTAGTTAATGGTGGAGTTTTATGTAATTTTGATTCCATTACGGGATGTAATGAAAAAAAAGTAGGGGGCCCCTAAGGAATGGTTTTGATGTAATGAGTCATTCTTTGTAATTAATTATTACATTACATAAATATAAACAAACAACATTTTCTCATTCCATCGTAATAATCCTTTCCATTCCCCCTTTGATTACGACATACCAAACGCTACG